>CATKHJ011135321.1:0-24170 GCA_949750685.1 Vernicia montana
CGTGCAAATATAAAAAAATATGAGGGTATATTTATAAATATTAATTTATATATATACAAAAAATATAATAATTTATAAATATATATTTATAAATGTATAGTAAAAATAATATATATATATATATATATATATATATATATAACAATAATAATAATTATTATTATTATATATATAAGGAAAAATGAAGTCGGGTGTAGATATTTTTATTTAGGAGTTGATATGAGCAAGATGACTTTTTTTTTTCCCACTTGAAAACGGATTTCTGTTTATGGAAACGAGTTTCTAATTTTCTTAAATTACAGAAACGTGCCCGAAAAGTTTTGAAAATTTACGGAAACGTGCCCGAAACGTTTTACAAATTACGGAAACGTGCCCGAAACGTTTCGGACAAGTTTCCATGAGTTTTCAATTAGGAAACGTTTCCGAAACGCGGAAACGCGACCTCCTGAAAGTTTCCGTGCATCATAGATTAAAACTAAGCAAGCATTCATATGCTTAAAAGAACTTTATAGGCTATAGCCCAACTTGGCTGGGCTAACTGAGCGATCTTGGGGTTGGGTTCTTTCTTCAGATAAATCTCTCCGTCTCCAAGTGCAACTTTATCGGTCTAGTAACTCGGCATCATATATAATATATTTATGATTCAATATAAATAAGTCTGTGGAAATGTAAGTTAAAAAGAATACTATCCCAACAATGAAAATTTGCAATTGATTAGGAATATCAAGGCTTCTGCCTATAATTTAATGACGTTCAAGGAGAGAGACAATGAAGGGTGAACTATTTGTAGCAAAACCAAAGCCGGAAATTAAATAGAATGTAGAGATGCAATATGCCTTTAAATCTCAAAAGCTACAAGCAAGCGCCAAAAACTAACTGCTAATTTCTCTATCCATCTTCATTCTCTTTGCACTTTGCACCTCCGATATGCTATTGCTCCGTTGCTGGGATGATGTGTCATGCTGATATGCACAATTAGCTCCATGTCGACATCCTCTTGAACTATTAAAATAAATACAAGGCTTCATAATCTTAGGCTTCGCATCTCTTGATTTGGGATTAACTAATTCTTGGTTTGATCCTACTTGGTGACTGTAACGGCTACTGTATTGTTGAGGGGTGGTTTCTTGTCTTTCACCTCCATGTTGCTGAATCAAGTTCTTATAATAATTCATGTCCTTCACTTGTGGTACTCCAACAGAAGGTGCAGATGAAGCTACAACTGCTGGTGGAGGAACCTGTGCATTAGGAAGATACCCTGGTCCAACCCCATTCGGCTGAGCATAAAAGGGTCCACTTGAAGTAGTAGTAAATGATGGTGTGTTGGTCTCTGATCTATTCATGTGCAAATGAGATGGATCTGATAAAGTTACAGGAGGAGGTGGAGGGTCTGATGAAGGAGCAAAAGATGCAGTTGGCTTAGGTATGTTCTGCACATTAGATGCAGCTCCATAATCTTGAACCAACTTCTCAATCAATCTTGGGTTGTTGAGAATTTTAATGAGCAGATCATGGTCTATCAAGTTTCCCTGATCATTGCTTTTATTAATGGCAGCAAAGGCAGCAGATGCAGCAGCCACTACATCAGGTTCAACACCAAGGAGCACTCCAGCAGCAGGTTTTTCATTAACAAGAGTACTAGAAATGGCAGGAATGCTTCGTTGAGGAGGTGGAATTCCAGAAGCTAATAGTTGGGACTGTGAGCTCGCAGAAGCATTAAATGGTCCCATGAACTCAGAAGGTGCATCAGTTACATCTTCATCTTCAATGGGAGTAATTGGAATCAGAGGAACTTGATCACTATGTTGTGAGTCTTCTGTGTCAGCGGAGAAAGAGGGACTGCATAAAAAAGATATTTTTAGTTTAAGTACTAGAAAACAAAAGAAGGTAAAAGTAAAAAAAAGAGAAGTATCAAACTTTGGAGGGATAGCGGATGTTCGAGGATAAACAGCTTCAAGCACTCTCATCTCTCTTTGATTTTGAACTTCCACCTCTTTGCTTTCTTCTCCTGCAACCACTTGCCAGCTCAAGTGCAGGACAAACTGCAATACTTCTAGTTCAGTGCCATAATCAAAATTGAAAACCAAAGGAATCATCAAAACTGAACCCTTAAAACTGTGACTCACCCTGGGAGGACATCTCCATTTTAATACAGGAATGTCAGACAACTTAATGTGTGATTGGTTGGAAGGATGGCCTCCCTCAAAGCCAGGAGGCAGAATATCATCAGCAGCTGTGCCAGCTGGATGCGACAGCCACGATGCCTTCGCTTGAAGGTGATCTTGGGCACCAACCCCAACTTGTGAAGGAGATTCCTCCGATAAAAACAGCCTCACCTGTTAAATTGAGAAGTAAGATTCAATTACTGAGCTTTCATAGTTATCGTCACAAATAGAACAAAATCATAAACATGCTCAATCCTTGTCATACTTCAGAAACTCTCTGCAGCAGTTGAAATAGATAGCCGATACAGAAATGACAAGGGATCTCACATACACAGAAATTATAGTGTAAATGGGGATATACACTCATAAATTATGACTACCAGAACGAACAGGGAAAAAATTAATGCAACTGGGAAAAAAAATGGAAATTTATCAGCTTGTATAACACAGATTCACACAATTTATCTATGTGCATTCTGACCTGCACATCCGCAAGCTAATTGGAAAATTATTATTATCATCTCAAGGTGTATTTTAGATGTCTATCCTCATAAATTTCAACAGTAATCCAAGTTGTGACACAAGATCTTCACCAGCAAAGCAAAATTGCGGATACTAGAATATGCTCAATCACAGCAAATGGCTAAATTGTACAAGTAACCTACAGCATAGTAGCCAGAGGTATAAAACACTATATAGACTATTAAATTTTTAGGTCGATGAGTTCAGAAGGAAGCTGTAATACAACTGTTATGCATAGGAGAATACTTCAAAACTGCATTTCTTAAAGGCTATTTCTGAAATTAGTTGGATGTGGCCTTCTGGTTGATAGAGCTACAGCTAAGATTTAAGCCCAATCACTAGATAATATCTACAGGATCACTCGACAGCTTTGAACATGAAAGAATGCTCCTGGAACATTTCCATGCCCAGTTTGGTTTCTTTGGAAGCTCGGACATGGAAAATCTCAATTTGCAGGCTACATAAAAATAGGTTTTTTTTTTTTTTTCCTTTTCTCTTCTCCCCACTTAAGACAACAAAAGGAAAATATGATCACTTAAGCCCATCCAGATCAACCTAAATACTGATGGATCTTTTTGGGGATAAGTAACCAATTAAACCAAAAAGTGCAAGCGTCAGCACCAACATAGAGGACATGCAAGAGGAACCCTAAGGAGCATCACTGAAACACAGATCCTATTTTACAACTGACATTCTGACTGAACTTTGGACTTTTTATGAGTAATTGACACAGCTTTCATCCCAGGTCAACAATCAAGGAAACAGTAAAAAATGGAAGTTGACCTAAAGTTGTTTAAACAGCTTCCAATGCAACCCAGTGCATTTCAATACCAATGCTGGACATGCTATGGGCAGTTGACAACAACTCAAACCAGGTAAAAAATGGAGATGCACCACGTGCTGCGCTCTCTGGGAATGAAGTGATCATGCAAATTGAAAGGTCAACCAAGGACATCAGTGCCCATTTAGTCAGATTCTCTGGCATGCCTCACCAGTGGGTCTATGGAACCTATCAATCATGATGTTACAATTGGCCCTCCATTGTTAAATGCAGCTGTACTCTTGGACTTAGTCCCTTTTTCCAAAACAAGAAAACAAAAACAATTTTAGAAGGAAACTAATTAAGAAAGTATTGCTAAATTGCATGATACTCTGCTTTAGCATGGGCAGAACATCACTTTTGGCAGAATAACTAAAGAAATATAACCATCTTGTTATTCAAACTTCTACACACTGGCATCCATACATGCACATACATCATCTAAGTTGTCTTGCAAAAGAATAGTTTACCAACATGGGATATATAATGATAATAAATATAATACTTAAATAAAATATACAGCAGAATAGGAGTAGTATATAATGGTGACTCTACCATTGAAACTGCAAAATCAACAATACATGAATTCAGATCAGGTATCCAGTAAAGACTTCCTAGGGAGCTATCAAGGGGCTTTATCGGCTCTACCATTGAAACTGCTTTATTATTTCTTAATCACGCTCCGGTAAAATATCTCAATATCTTATTCGCTTAGAAGAAAAACAAAAATAGCGTTTTCATTATGGTCTTACAGCAAGGAATCAGAACAGAGTCCCTTCCTAAAGCATGAATTGCGTAGACAAGGAAAAAGAATTTGTCTTGCCAACACAGCCAACAAAATCCCAAAGAGCAAAACATAAAACCTAGCATACTGGATATATGCGCACTTTTAGTTCTAATTTGACAAAAAGCTAAGAATACAAGATACTTGAGGTAGGTCAAGAGTAACCCCCTACAGCAGTGGCGAGCTTGGTTCTTCTTTTTCTCTTTTTGTAATTTTTCTTAATCAACCAAGTGATTAAAAATTTCCCTATGAAAATTCCAAGTTGAGTTCTTTTCTATTCTTTTCTAACTGCTTTAAGCCTCTGATTAAAAGGCAAGTGCTAAAGACTTCAACAACAAAACCAAATAGCACATCACAATTAATACAAGCATTCAAGAAAAATAAGGCTGCCCCAAGCAAATCTGCCATAATATTGACTCTAAAACTAATTTTTATTACGTATTCTGCCCAAACAGTGAATTGTTAGTATATAGCAATTTCTTCTATAATATAACCATGCACTGCTGCATTCCCCCACCCCTCTTAATAAGTTGACTTAAAAGTCCAAGGACCAAGGGAACTAACAATACTGGAAAATTATTAGAATCTCACTAGAAAAATATAAAAAGATATCTCCCAGAATAATATTAAGAAATAATAAAGCATTTAGGAATTGTTCACAAGAAATGTTTGAATGGTGCTCAGAAACCTTTAAAGCAGTTTAAGATTGGACAGTGAAGTAGATTCTTCAAAACCTTCACTCATGCCAAAAACTATCAAAAAGAAGATTTCTATTTTACGAAAGAGACTGAGCAAAAACATAAATCAATGATTGACTTTGAGGAAATTTCATATGAAAATCCTAGATCATAAATGAAAACAATGGTGCAATTTTTAAAACTTAACAAATGTCGTATAATCGCTCTCCAATTCAAACTCCATGCAAAATTGATAAAAAGCACCTTTCCTTTGAGGTGACATTTCCAACCATCAAATGCAAATCTTATGATGATTGAATTGTTAAAAAAGAAAAATTAATTTTCCTTAATATTCTTAGAATTTGATAAAAGTTTACCCCACTTAAGTCTTGCAGGAAAATATTAGCATTTTTTTAAATTACAACTACTCCATCGAAGCAACAAGCTCCTTTATTTTCACAACTTGGTATCAACTTCACAACCATCTTTTCGCTTAACTATTTCTATTTAAAACTATGTACATTTCAAATCACCTCTACTCAACAACTCCTTAATTCATGCAGCATCAAGCTCCTCAAATAGATAAGTTCTTATCTTATTGTTTCCTGCTATCCCCATGTCTTCATTACAGCTCTAAATTTGCTAGAGATATTATAGCAATTAGCATCCAGTAGTGCCCCTTTCATACTTATTCACATATAAATTGTTACCATCATCTATACTTTTTATGCGAACAAACAATCAAGTATTGGCCACAACATCCAAAAAAGCTTCAAAGCTGAAATGCCATATATCTTCCCTTATGTCCAGACACTTTTCATCCACAAGTTAGTAACATTTGCAACATCTGCGAAAATCATTTCATAGGAATTACCATCAGGAACCAGCTTATGGTCTTGTCATCTTATAAGTGACTCAAATTGACAGTGGAAATGTAGATGGTTTCACTCTCAAAAAAAAAAAAAAAAAAAAAAGAAATTTAAATGGTTTTAGCCAGGTTTATCAACACATCAAACTACATTTTAACATTATCCCTATAAGTCCATATCAACATAGTTTCTTTAGAATCTGAACTTCCCGTTCTCAAGCAAAAGAAAATAAGATTAAGAAAAGTGAATTCAAATTTTTCACTATGGCACTTGACCAACATGCAGAGAAATGAAAAATATGCAATCTTAAAATGTTTAATTTTTCACTGTGGCACTTGACTAACATGGAAAGATTGAAGTTCCTGAATTCAAATGCTGTGCTATACAATTCATATGAGGGTTTGTTAGGATAAGTAGTCATTTCAAATGATTGAGTATTTTGATTTAGGATTATGTTGATTTTTTAAGATTTACACTAAAACTCAATCATTTCAAATATTCATCTATCCAAATGGACACAAAGTATTTTCCTTATCAATTAAGGAGTTCCTTCTTCAATATAGAAATGCAGAGAAAACCCCATTATCATCACACATACTTGACATTATCAGATTATTGATAAGGCTAGACCCTCCAAGCACACAAGGAGAACAAATGAATTTTTCAAACAGATGTGTTAAAAACTTAAAATGATATAAAATAAAACAAACAAAACAAAGATTATCATAAACAGCATAATAATCAGGTTTCACCTCTGAGTATGTTTTAGATTGTCCGGTAAATGAAGTGATAATATAAATATTTGATAAATATTCGTCAAATAGGTGAAATTCAAATTCTGAAATTTAGTTAAAAATCTATAAACTTTCCTTTTGATTACCTGACAAAGATTAACATCGGATGCCCAAGAAACTCTTTTTGATTTCTGCAATCCCCGCATATTTACAGATCAACAAATGCACTCTCAAAACTCTCCCTTTTTCCTTGCTTCGATTCCCAATTTCAATTTTCAATTTAATATTTCAAAAATACCGATAACTAGGTTTCGATTCGAGTATATAACTCTACTCTCAAGATTCGAAACCCTAAAGCTAGATTTCAACTGTTAAAATACCTTTATAAAATCAACTTACCCATCCTGAAAAACCCTAAATGTACCAAGTTTAGAGACGATCGAAGTAGAGAGTCATAGGCATAGGCATACATAAAGAGATATGGAATTCACAGAGAGATCCAAGGGAACCCTAGATCCTCTGGTCTTGTTTGCTTTGCCGTTTTCTACTTTCTCCATGTATCTGTTCTGTGCTGAGGCAGTGCCGCACGTACGGTAATAGCGCGTGGCCATTGGCTAGGTGCCCTCAGGCCTCAATGGCTTGGGCTTCTGTGGTTTTATTGACACGCGCCTTAACTGCGGATGGAGCTTATTTTGACTTGTTTTAAGTGTTTAGATTCTGACCGTAGTTTTTACTTTTATTTTTTTTTCAATATCTCTCTCTTTTTTTTTTTTTTTTTTTTTTTTTTTTTTTATATAATTTTCCCCTTTTATTTTGAGTTGAACGATGAAAGGACGATGTGCTGATGTAGGTATGGTCTGGTCAACACCTGTACAGTCGTGTTTGACAGGCACTTTGCCAGGTGGATTTTTATAATAAAAAATATAATAATTTTTTTTATAAATTATTAAAATTTCAATCCAATTCTATTTAAAGAAATACAATTTAAAATATGAAATAATATCAATAATATAATTTTAAAATTTAAACAAATTTAAAAATTTATTCACTTATTAATTATATTTAATGTAAATTTTAAATAATTTTTAATTAAATTAAATCTTTTAAAATAAGTGTTATCAAATAATTTATAATTAAAAATTAAAAATTTTAATTTCAAATATTAAATATATTATTAAACAGAGTCTAAAAAAATTCATTTTAAATCAATATATGCATTAAAAAAAATTACCAAATTCTAAATACCAATGACATGGAGGGGAAGCAATTCAATTATGAAATTCGCATAATCATTATTTTCACTAACAACATGAAAAAAAAAAAAAAAAAAAAAAAAAAAAAGCATGGCAATTGAAGGAGAAAAAGAAAAGGAAAAAGAAAAAGTATCACTGACTTATATCCATCGTTTTTATTTCTAAAGGACAACCAACCAGATGTCGCTCCTCTCAACAATAACATGAAAAACATTGTGAAAAAACTGAATCATTTTGAACGACTGCCGTTTGCGAATTTCTGGCTATTCTGGGCCTCCAACCAAATTCATCTATGGATTGGGTGGCAATAGTAAAAGACACGAGGCCCCCAAGTGAATAAATTAACACAAGTAAATAATGTCCTCTTTGATATCCCCGCAGAAGTATGCCAATTGTAGAAGTCTTTTCGTGCATAAAAACATATACAAAGGCTATAAACTACTTGATTTGATTGAATTAATTGTTCTAAACAAATGGAAATTATTGCTATGGTTTTTTCGCTTCCACAATCTACATACCAAAAATAAAAGGTAAAAGTAAAACTTTTTGAGTCCTTCATTACGATTACGAGACAAGGATCTTACTACTTTTAAAATTATGGTAAAGTCATCGTAAAAAGACGTAGCAAGAGTTGTGAACTGGAAGAAGCAAACGGAAGGAAATAAATGAATTTATTAGAAAAGCCAGAGGCAGCAATTTGAAGCTCTCCATTCCACAGTGACAGTCTCAATTAAATTCCAGACACATAAAACAGATGTGTTTAACAAGCCTCAATAATATCACACAAAATAATATCCAATAAACACACACAGAAGAAAAGTTAGAAAAAATAATAATAATAATAATATCAACTTCTTTGGGCACTAGTAATATACAAGAAAATCCTTATACAATTCTATATATCTCCTCCCCTGCCAAACTCCCGACGTCAGGCATGCGACTAAAATGTCATCCACGTGCAAAAACCTGTCAAAGTAGATCAAATAATCAACTCCGAGTTTTCCCTTTCTGGTTAAGTACCATCATCTCCTTCACATGATCACTTGGAATTCTCTTCACCTCTGCCACTTTTTCTCTGGAACCAGCAGAACTCAAGCACGTCAGTATCCAAGTAACAAATTAATCTCACAAAGAAAAAAACTGAATAGATTAGCTCCATATTCATTCCCAAGTTACCAAATGCTTTATTAACCACCTTGTTAGGTGGCATTTGCAAATTTGATGATTTGACAAAGTAGAAAAAACAAACAATGGAGACTACACCAACTTCATTGGTGTTATAGACAATAATTTCAAGGAAAGTTAGGAAGATGGCAGCTAAAGAGCTCTAAAAGTACTTATGGAATCAGATTGCACAAAAAGACAAAAGTGCACATGGAAAGAAAGAGAAGGGGGAGTGAAGAGATAGAGTTGCAAGTATTGCTGGAATACAACAAGAACTGAGAGATCTGCTTTACACATGTCCTTCTTGTGAAGTATTATTGCACATCAAAATAAACCACAGCAACAACATTAAATACCATTCTAATTATTATTTTTTTAAATAAAAAACTAAGGAAGAAAAACAACAGCAGCCAGGGCAACATCAAAACGAACCTCTAATGACAGGATACAATTGGAACAATCAACAATTCATCCATCTTTTATACATGTAGCATGCAATGTAAGCTCCTAAATTCCAACATTCAGTGATTTCATCAAATGAATAATGCAAAATCTAAGAAATTGAATGATTCCCTGAATAAACGAATATGTTGACTAACGAAATTGTAAGAATTTAGTCAAATATATAGCCAAGGTAAAAAATAAATAAGCAAAAGGAAGTTTAGAGATTACCATGAATTACTTGGCTTCCATTTCCCTTTGCACCGGGCTGTGCTTGAGACATTGACCTCTGGATGCGTGGAGAACTCTGCCTTCCATTTGAACCAGGTAAGGAATGTCTCTTCTTGATGTAATCTCTGTCCTGCACATCTGGGCTCGATCGTGGCGAGTTACTTGCCTGGATCTTGGCTCTTGCTGATTCAGTGGCTTGCATGAAATGAGGGAGAGAACTACTACTGCTACTATCTCTAGGTTCTTCATCAGTTTGATCAGGTCTTGTTGAACCAAAAGAATTGCGCCTCTTCCCATTCTTTTGATCTTTAGGCAATTGTTCCACGCTACTTCTTGCCCCAGAATCATGATTTGGGTTCGATGGAGATCTCCCGGCTGAAAGAGATTTGCGTTTATGGTTGGAACCAATCTTGTCGGTTCTGTTCCTTTTAGCATTCACAGAAACTTGACTAGAAGGTGTTCCTTGGGATTCTGGAACAGTTAAATGGCTTCTTGGAGAAGCCTCTGGGGATGACCTATATGCTGGACCACCTCTCTCAGAGTCCAGTTCTCTTTGAACATCAGAAACACTTCTCTCTGGCTTCAACTCTACATGCGAGGAGTCTTCAGCTACAATTGAATCCACGGATTCACTTTTGACAATATCAAGTTTCTCAGGCTGAACCATTATGGAGTCGGATGAATTTGACACAGGATCAGTAGATGCATTCTTGGCTTCAACAATTACATCTATTGTGTTGTTAGGGTTGCAGGCTTCTTTCTCCGAAGATTTAGTTTCATGCTCATATTCTGCTGCTCCAACTTCAAATATATCAGGTGAATCAAGAGTGGAAGTAACAGAAAGTTCAGTGCCACATTCTGAGTCACCATATTGACCCCTCAAATTACTAAGCACTGAGTTTTCTACTATGTTGAGCTCCTTTGCCCTAGACACTGTGTCTGCACCAGATGAAATTGTGTCCATGTTCGACTCAATTCCACCATCTTGATATGAACTAAGTGATTTATTTGAATTAGCTGTAGAACTTAGCTCCTCAAATTTGGACTGGGCAGCTGTAAATGCGGGATTGCTAACTTTTCTTGATCCCAATACAAACTTTTTTCCTTCAGTTTCAAGTTGTTCAGAGGCATACCTTTTCATAGAATGTTTGGGTTGATCAGTTTGTTCAACTTCTATTTCTGACTTGTGAGAAAGAGAATTAATTTCCACTTGAGAATTTTCATCAGATTGCATAGTTTGATTTGGAAGAGAATTTATGTCTATTGAGGCCTCTTTTGCATCAGATGTACTAATCTTCTCGGACTGGGGCTGCTCCAAATTATCTGCTACTAAAGAAGAGGTTGGCTGGTGTTCTTGAAACTTAAATTCATCTGCATCATAAGTTATCAGATTGTCCTCAGTTTCATATGGCAGAACAGTTTCCTTTGCATTGGACTTTGAATCTGCTGACTCAGAAAAACCATCAGATGGAACTGCAGCATCCACTACAGTGGCTAGATTCCCATCCTTCTCCCTTTCCAGTTGCTCAGTTTTTAACTCTGGTTGTGGTGTTGGTTCTGCTGATGAAACAGACATCCACCTCTCCAACCAGTTCCAAGCAGAATTTGGTTTTGAAGAATCACACTTGATGTGGATAGGCCTATCCTTTGGTGTCGACTCCATCAGCTTTGGTTGAAAAGAAAACATCAACGCTTTTAGGAATAGTAAAAATGCAATATGCAACCTACTATGTCATCACAGGAGACAAAACAAAAGACATCACATAGACCATACCTGGCGAGCAAATCTATTTCCAAGCAGCTTCTCAATGGAAGTGTATGTTACATCTGGTTTGTTTATTGAGCTTTCCTTCCCCTGAAACACAAAATAATAATCAATCAGGACCTTCTGTGAATTACCGAGCAGCCAATTGCAGTCCACAACGAGAAGAAAGGTTTTATTCTATTTATTTACTTCATTACCAGATATCCAGAAGAAATGCCAATTTTCTTCAGCAATGAAAAGTAATCAACTAAAGAAAGTCCACAAGGCAGGAACCAAAAAAAAAAACAATAAAGACCTGAATTTCCTACTAATAAAACCAAAATCCCCTAGACCATTAGTTACAAACTCTTTTTGGAAAAAAAAAAAAAAAAAAACGAGAGAGAAAAATTATGAAGAAAAAGCCCCCCAAGGTACAGAGTTGACTCTTAACCTGAACTACTAGTGTGCATTTAGCATTTCATCCCTACATTTGACGCCTCTTAGCTTCTTTTTATAATTCTGTTCCAAATACGCTTCATGCATTAAAGGAGTACTATCCTAGCAGATGTTTCAATGATGCCACTAAGTAGCAATTCTATGGATGCCCTGTATGCTTGCCAGACAAATTAATTTATCCTGCACATAATGCTGTTCAGAAAGTGAATACACTATAAGATCTAGAATAGAGGCCATCACTTTTCACACAGTATCCAAACAGTTAAATGTGTAAATTACAATAGTACCGCACTCCATAACTTTCCTTCTTTTGCTTATGATAAATGCCGCAGCACAAAAACATGCTTATTGATGTTCAGAAATTAAGTATGAGCCAGAATGTTGAAGCAGAAACAAGATTTGTGTAGCCAGAACCATTTTTTCAGGACATACTTATTTAAGTTGAGTGGCATTACCGAGGTCTTTGAAATAGTCTTCTCATGCTTCCCATCTATCCTCTTTTCTGCAGATGACCCCTCTTGCAACAAACGAGCACGGCGAGCACGGACAAGTGCTTGCATTTTGACAATGGCTTGTACACATCGTAGAGTTCCAACAGCATGCTGCCGGACCAAATGCCCACGTACAGCAGCTTGCAGCTTAACTAAGTTCTTCAGCTTTAATAGCTCTCTCTGGGCCTGAGAAATAATTTTGATGAAAGTAAGGGTTAGGATGCTACTAATGTAATCAATAAAATACAGGAGCATTTCAGAAAAGGAAAAAAGAAATACCAAAAACCCTCTGACAGCAGCCTGTATGACAATAACAACAGACTCTTCAATTTCAGCTTCAACTTCACTTTCATCCTTGGTGGCAACAATAGTCTCAGATTCTTTTGAGTCATGAAAAGTCGACAACTGTGGTTTCTCATCAGTGCATTGTATCACAGAGATCTTCTCTGGAACAGTAGAGGTATCCGGTGATTGGAAATTAAGACTGGCAGATTCTGAGCTCTCCTTATTTGCAGAATAAGGGGATTCTGTGATGACAGTGTTGCTTAGAACTCGATGACGGGCAGATCTCTTCCGGAAACTCCATCCACGCCTGTCACCTGAACTCTTATTCTGAAACAAAATTCAACTAATGTCATCTAATTGACAAAGGGGAAGAAAAGCTCTAAAACCAGCTTCATCCCAACCCTATTTAGTTTCAACACTCATGCCCTATCCTAGATAAAATAAGACCTTTCCCTCCAATTTTTAACATTAGTTTGAGGGCTTATCCAAAACTTATGGCATAGAAGCTAACAAGGTTCACATGAAAGGGAGCACTTCCCATAAGGACATCTTTTTTCAGATATTTCCATAAAGACATATAATGCTATCATATGGCCCAAAATGAAACAGTTGCAACCCTGATTAAATAACTGGGGACAAGTGCTTGAACATATTCTGAATGAATGTAAATGTTAACAATTAGTGGTCAGGTTGGTGTGTCTCAGGTAAGAGTGGTAAGTGTAGTTTTCTCTTTCCTCTGTTTTCGACCAAAAAGAAAAACAATAGCCACAAGGCCCGCAACAGCCAACCAGTGACACTGTTAGCTTATGCAATTTAAACTGGACAGACCTTGGTTTATCAAGGAGCCCACTGCTACATGCATTTCGATGGAAACACAGGGTGCACCACCCCACCCCCAAAAAAAGGTCCTGTGCCCTTGCCTTAGTTAATTGTGCAAATGATATCCATTCTCACGTAATGGTAACAAATTATGACTGAAACATGAATATCGAACCTGACCTAGTAAATGCAAATTTCAGTTCTCACAAATGCTTTTGTAATAAATAAGTAATTCAACAGATCTTTTATGAATGCTGCCTCAAACTTGCATCAGCTAAATGGCAACATAATCCTGCATTGTGCATCAAAATCTAAAAACCACACTAGATTTTACTTGTTTCATGAGATCAAAACAGATAATTGTAAACCTACAATAGATCTAATGCATCAAACAACTCATGCCCATAATTTTTACATTGATTTTCATCAATAATCAACATCAAATTACGCACTAATCAGATCTTAAGGCATTATTATCAAGCATAAGTTCAATTATCTCAACATCGCTAAATTATGGCAGCCACATTGATAAATCATCAAATCCAAATTTATCCCATAATCAAGACGAAAATAACTTCAATTATACCACCCTAAGAGAAGCTAAACAAGGTTATACTTATACATTAAATCATATAGTTAGCATTAAATTTATCAGATCTCAGAGACTCTCAATTACTTTCCATTTGCAGCATTTTGTCAGTCCCCAAACGAAGCATTACTGACAAATTAACAATGTTAAAGTAATTAACATAATTCAAATCCAAGATTTTAACAAAACAACTCAAAAACTAAGTCCTCCAGCTCGAGAATTCGAACAGAGCATTGAAAAAAAAAAATCGAATAAAACGAACATTGTTGACCAATCAAATACCTCAAGGGCTTGGAGATCATCTTTGTCAGCTGAATCGCCACCGCATGTGATTATTTTGAAACAAGAATTGGATCTTCCCATTCTTTTTTTCCTCCTTATCTGTTTTTCTCACTCTCACTCTTTCTTTTCTCTCTCCCTTGTGTCCCAGACAACGCACCTATATTGGTGTGTCGTTGGAAATTGTAACAAAGAGCACACGGACCTCAAACACTTTTCTTTAAATATAGTTAAGTCTGATGTTGGAGTCCGCCATTTATCAGGTCCGTCCGTTGCCTTCTTCCCCAACCCGCTGTCCGTTAAGAAAGGCTTAAAAAGGCTGCCAGTTTACCTTTTTTTTTTTTCCTTCTTCTTCTTTTTCTTTTTATCAATTATTATTCTCAAATATCAGAGTAAAAAAAAAAAATTTAATTTATTAATTAATTTCTCATCCAGCGGTTAGTCACGAGACTCGCGAGAAGTTAACAATTTTAATTTACCAAATTAATTTGAGTTAGTTGGCGTCTTATTTTCTTCCTTGAGCTTAATCTAAATTATTAAGTTGATGTACATTCGACATTTGTTTTTGTCTGATCTATTACACGTTAAAATTGTTATTGACTTTTGTGGCTTTAATACAGTTGTCAAGATTTATGAGGTCATTCGGCAAACAAATTAAATTATCAGATTACTTTTTCAATTGCTTAATGAGATCATATTCATTTTATTTAATAATTTATTTGATCATCATTTAATACATATGTAAAAAATTTTAGTATATAATATAAATATAATTAAATGGATAAATAACAATTGTTTATTATACAAAAATAATAAAATAAAATTTGTTTCACTTGGTATTTTTATAAAGTCTTTGCAGACAAGCGTGTAGATTTGTCATAAAATACATTAATTTTATTAGGAAGGGTAATAAATTGAATTATTATTAGATTTAAATTTTGAAATTTAATATACACATAAAATTATGGTATTGATAAATAAATAAATTTTAAAATTGAATATTTTCTTTCTTTATGATACTGTCAAGATGATGAAAATTACTACTTTACACATTATATTCGAATCATCAACTAATAAATAAAATGGAAAATTGTTATACACTCCCTCCATTATTTTTTAATTTATATTTTTTTCATAAAAATTAAGAAATAATTAATTATGTTAAGTTTTTTAAAAAAAAGACCAAATTACCTTTATTTTTTATTGGTTACTAGATAATATGTGTATTAATTATAGAGTAATTGATACTAACAATGATAAATATAAAATTGAAATCTTATTGCTTTTTAAAATCACAAATAATTTGAAAAAAACTATTATTTAAAAAACATCAATTAAAAAAATGAATGAAGTAATTATTAATTAATGAGATTTTTGTTCAGTGGGTTGTGAATAGGGTTTTGTTCCTAGGTCACTAACAATTATGGAAAAAACACCATTTAGCTCTTCATCTAATTTCATTACAAAATAAGCAACCAACCATTTATTAACATAACTAACATATATAAAAAGGAGAATGTTAGGATACGTAAATTGTATAAAAAAAAAATTGATGTAAATTAATATAATTTAAATATATTATACAGTAAGAAATAAATAAATAATAATTATCTTTATTTTACATTATAAGTTGTGTTAAAATATTGTATACTCCCTTCATTTCTAAATAGATATCGTTTAAAGTTTTTGTACAAGAATTAAGAATATGTTAAATAACCATTATTACATAGCTAAATAGACTGTATTACCCTTAAATTTCAGATACTTAAAAAGTATTATTTTAATTATTGAGAATAAATAAGGATATAATTTGAAGAAAAAAATAATAATGTACATTGAGAAAATAAAAATGTTAAATAATATGAAACAAAATTAAACCCTCAAAACGTCATCTGTTAAGGAACAGAAATAGTAATTATCATTATTTTGATAAACACAATTGCGATATTTAAGATTATAAAAAAATATATATACTTATTTAATTCAAAAATATAATTATAGTTCCTTCAAGAAGAAAATATATATAATTATAGTATTAAAAAAGTGATTACCATCGATTATACGAATTCCGGATTAATACTCCACTAAACGACCAACATCTATTTGGCAAAAAAAAAAAAAAAAAAAAAAGAAAGAAAAAACGACCAACATCTTTATTATTTTAACATATCACACTATTTTCTTTCAACTCTTTATTTTCTACCCAATTTTCACCTATCCAAACATCTTAGTTATTTTAACATAAATAGACAGATGATAACTCGCGAGATTAATAACGTTGTTGTCGAGAGATTGATGGTAAGGTGGAACCCACAAGCAAGAGTGTTATCGTGCGAATAGGACAGCGTCTTATGGAAAGTTTGGCATTTTTTTTTTTTTCTCATGCTTTTTATTTTATTTTATTTTTAACTGGTTTTTAGTATTCGATTTTTAAAAGAAGAAAAAAAAAAAGATAAAATGTATTTTTCTTCAAAAAATAAGTAAAAAAATAAAAATAAAATAAAATAAAATTTTAAAAAATAAAATACTCAATAATAATGTGAAACTGATCCTTAAAAAGAAAACGAAAATCGTCAGATATTATCGTTATTTTAACAAAGAAAACCATTAATAGAAGGGGACATATTTTACTGTATGTCTGAATATACGGCCATTAAATTAAACGAAAGATTCTAAAATTTCCAATCATGGATAATCTTCCTTTTAATTAACAAATATAATTTTGAGCCATTATAATACCAAAACTGGTGACCGAACCTATTGACAACTCTTTTGTCTGATTTGCCACGTGGATGACTAGCTGGAAGACACGTATAGGCACATGGGAGGCCCGCAGGCTCATACGCCACTTTGTTTTACTTTTATCGGATGCAAAGCAAAGGGCAGGGTATGCCATCTTTAGCTTCTGCGAGTTGGATGCCATGAATCTGTCACCGCCGGACCCTACATGAAATTATGGTTTTTTTTTTTTTTTAAACAAATGTTAGATTAATTAGATTAGATGGATATTGAACTAATCAAGGATTAATCAATAATCATGTATTGATTAAACCCCAGCTTAGCATAGTCAACACAAGGGATTAGGAAATCATAAAAAGTCCAAATATGGTTATTTGCATCTCTCTTTCCCAAAAACCAAATGATTAAGATGAATCTTTAGTTAATCCAATCTATTTTATTGAGCATTATTTAGACTGATATAGCACATAGCACAAGTTATTTATAGTTAATAGGTCATTGTTGAATATCCTCCTGAATATAGATTTGGGACATATGTGCACAATAAGGTGGTGAATGGTGATACTATGCTCTCGTCTAGGTTTTAATATTGTTTTCCTTCTGTTGAGTTCTTAAATCTTGATAAGTAGCTTATAATATATATATATACACACTTTTTTTTTTTTTTTTATTTTGTCCAGTTTGATTTTTTAATCTTCCAACCCAAAAATGATTTTAATTAATATTATTAAATTAAAGATCCATCGTCATAACTTAGTAATATTAAATGAATACATATGGCATTTAAATTTTTTTTTTTTTTTTAAATTATATTAGAGATAGAGAATAAAATGATTTTTTTTTCTAAAAAAAAAAACTTTTTTTTAAAAAATAAAAAATGGAACAGAAACAATTATCAATATTTAAATATTTGGATAGGTACTTACCTATTAAATTACTAGCACAATGACGAATTAATAATATATATATATATATATTTATTTGGATAAGAAGAATCATGATTTGTAAAAGCAATCGAAATTATAATAACTAATTAGGTTAATGTTGGATAAAATATATAAAACATTAGGCATGTCAAAAGTTTTGTTGAGTTGTGGCTAAGAAAGAAAAGAAAAGAAAAGAATAGGGAGTTTATATGATGAGTTACCTCTGGTGTTCAATCATGTTCATGTTCATGTAATATATATATATATAAAGTATCAATCACACACACACACACACACACACACACCTACCTACTTATTGGGCATTATTTTAGAAGCAAAACAGCGTTTTCAATTTTAATCAAAGCTACAGTTAGTAGGATAAATTATAAATTAATTAAGGTTATTTATTTTAAATCAAGAGAGATTGGTTTATTATATGAATTATTTCAGCAATCAAACTGGCAAATTTAGGTACAACGGCACACATGACTGCTCACCACTCTCTCTCTCTTATACTTCATTGTTTTTCTTTAGAGAGGGTAGGAAGAGGAGTCTGGTGGAGCCCTCACTTCACATGGGGTAATTTATAAGAAGAAGAAACCTGATGATGATAGCGAGATAAGATGTTCCTTTCACATTATATATATATTTTCTCACTATATATATCAATTTACAATTTATAATTTATATATATATAGTCTACAAGACAATAGTTAGTGGACCTATATAGGTTATCAAGATCCAACACATTTGGTCTATCGCATGCAACTATATATGGAGAAAGTTAGAATATTATCGATCCAGTAAAAACAACAATTGAATAGACCTAGACAGTACGTACTAGTGGTTCTTAATTTCTATCCATTTTCATATCCTATGAAATATAGAATAATAGCGACTAACGATTGATGATGATCCTATATATATATATATATATATAGCTAGGAAAAAGAATGGCCACATTGTTTTTCAAATCAACAATTATTAATTTTTTTTTTTTAATATTTGATATTTCAAATTAAAACTAATTACTGATTTAGTAATAATAAATAAAAATCACTTTTTATCATATTATTTATAATGAAATATTATTGGATTAGTAGTTTCTTAATCAAATATTTATCTCATAAGGTTAATCAATAAATTTTGATTTAATAATATTGGACTCATTTTAAAATTTATGAAATTATGTATTTCAAATTACGAAAATGTATTTTTTTTTTTTAAAAAAAACTAATATTTAAAATTATAAGATTGCGAGTTTAAATCAAAATTATGAAATTCTAATTGTTTTAAAAAATAGATATGTAAAAGATAATAAATTTTTAAAGAGCTTCAACTAACATGCAATAATTAAGAAATTTTTGTAAAGTGGAGTGTCATTGCAAATGGCAAATAATAAAGGAACATGTGAATTAAAAATATGGGCTGAAACAGTAGATTTGAGAATGACCCATAAGCATGTCTGTTATGGGCCTACACCCTACTTTCTAAACATAGTTGCGTAACATGTCTCTACATATATGGACATAAAAATTGTAATAATAAGTGTACGAAAAATGGGTCCAATTTGGTAGCTATTTGCATGGGGGGGTTGTTAAGCACTGGACTCTACAGTCTCTTATCTATACAAAGAAGAAAGTTGGGAGTGAGGTCACTAACATTGACACCAACTGATGCTTTCTTACAGCTCTTCAACCTCCACTTTTGAAGCAAGTATTGAGTGAGTAATGGTCCCTAGCTACCTCAATTTTCCTTTATAATTATTTTAAATTTAACATTTTTACTAAATTTATGCTTGATATAAATAAAATATTAGTATTTCTTTGGGTCAATTAATTGAAGTTCCCTAAATAAATGTTAGCTTAAACCCCAAATAAATGTTATTATTTGTCCAAGCGTGAGATGATGCGGATGCTAAGAAGGTGTCAGTTTAATTGAAATGTTCGGGTGTACATATGATTTTTTTTATCAGTTTTTTATTTTTAAAAAAAAAAAAAAAACCCAACAGGCAACTTTCTCTCTCCCTTTTTTTGTCCTTTTCGGTTTGGGCGCTTCGGAAAGCCCCATGGGCTTTAGACTTCCGAAACACAACGCTATACACAACAGTTTAGCACACCAAGGCAATACCAAATTGGGCCCCCGTTTAAATTCTTATGGAAAACCTGAGATTGGGCTATTGAATCAGTAACTTGTGAAAAGAGGCCCATTTTTCTCATTGGCTCCATCTGGAACAATTTATGTAAAAATTATTCTAAACATGATTTAAACATATAATGAATTCTATTTTTATAATATGTTGTTTTTAATTAAAATTTTATATAATATTATTAATTAGATATATTTAGTCACGTATATATATGTGATGAAAACCTACATACACATATTAATTTATATAAATAAACAATCATATAAAAAAAGATAAAAAAAATAAAATTTAAATATTGAAAAATCATAATAATATTTTATAAATTATTTATTATCATTTTGACATTTTATTATTATATAATATTCAAAGAAAATGTATATGATTCTACCATATAAATTTTATTTATAAATAATATACTTTAACTTAATAATTAATATGTCCAATTATGAAACAATTTGTTCAAATATACACTGAAATTTTTATTATTGTATTTTATATTTGTTATAAACGGAATGGCTATTTTTTTTTAATAAAAATAAATGTAAGGAACCATTTAATTCGTTTAAAAAAAGGGATATAATTGTTAAATAAATTAAATATGAGAGATTAAATAGTAATATATGTTATTTATATTTTTAATCAATGTTGTATGCCATGTGAAAGAAAAAGTTTCAAAAATCAAATTTGACTAAAATGTATAATTGTAAATAATTTTAGAAGTTTGGAGTATAAAATCCTATTTTTAAATGATAGAATATAATTATAAAAAATTGAAAAATTCAAGATATTTCAAACCAATAAACTTTTATTTTTTCACGTACCAAGATATTAGCTGGAATAATAGGTAATTTATATTATGAACCTAGATCCACCTTACACCATGGATCTGAGTTCAAAATACACCGTTTTATTTATAAAAAAAAAAATCACTCTTATTTTGGTGGATGCTCAATCTTTTTCTTCTGGTGGATGTTCGATCTTTTTTTTCTTGTGAATGCTAGATCTCTTCTTTTTCAAAATAGTAAAATTCGATTTTTCTTTTTTTTTTTCTTTTTCTTCGAATGGTGGATGCTGGAGTTTTGTTTTCTTTTTATTGAAGTTGTTTTTGTCTTCTTCTTTTTTATATTTCTTTCATAATCTTCATTTTTTTGTGAGTTTTTATACTATTTATGTGAAAATTTTGAGTTTTATTTTTTTATTTTGGAGTTCGATTGCTTAATATTTTTATTATTTAATATTAAACTCTAAATTATCAGGTTTATTAGATTTAAAGTTTAGATTTATCACATAGAACTATTACGTTCATTAAATATAAAATTTAGGTTCATCATATATCACATACAGATTCATTATCTTTTTTACTGTCAAATTCATGATTTAATTATCCCATAATTTAATTTCATTCATTCCTCATATTTAAAATTTTCATTATTTAATATTTCACATATAATTATGAGGTTCATTAGATTTAAAGTTTAGGTTCATCACATATAATTATTAGGTTCATTAGATATAAAGTTTAAGTTCATCATATATTACATGCAGATTCATTATCGTTTTTTACGGTCAGATTCATGATTTAATTATTTTATAATTTAATTTCATTCATTCCTCATGTTTAAAATTTTCATTATTTAATATTTAATATATAATTATAAGATTCATTATATTTAAAGTTTAGGTTCATCATATATAACTATTAGATTCATTAGATATAAAGTTTAGATTCATTATATATCACATGCAGATTCATTATCTTTTTATACTATCACATATAACTATCATGTTTATTAGATATAAAATTTAGATTTATCATATATCACATGCAGATTCATTATTTTTTACTGTCAGATTCTTGATCACAAATCAATACTAAATTATCTATTTTGTTTTTTTTATTAATCAAGAACTAGTTCTGTTATCTCGATCGAATAAAATTCAAAATAAGAGGATTGATTAAAAGACAATTTTCAATAATATTATATTGGATTGATCAACAAGTGTGAGACATATATAAAAAAGAATTGAAAGCAGAAAATTTAGGTAAAGGAAAAGTAGCAAAACGTTTACAAGACCTAACACTAATAAAAGAAGAAGAAGAAGAAAAAGAAGAAGAAGAACATGAGCAGAAGAGATTAAAATTTGAGGGAATCAGTTGTGCGAAGAGAACAATGAATAGTGGAGGAACGATTTTAATTTTTGAAATTTTATATTTTAATTAAAAAAAAAGGCAACGTATTTTTTTAATTTTAATGAAACGGCGTATTTTGAATCTAAACCCATGGTGCAAGGTGAACCTGAGTTTATGATATAATAACTCAGAATAATACATAATAAACTTACAATCCTTAAACTAATTGAAAAAATCTTTTATATTTCTTACCTTCTACTTCCGTATATAATGTAATATTATGTTTTTATTTTTTAACCTGTTGTGTCGTTTTAAAATGTAACTTTAATTATAACCAAATAAATTTAGTTACCTAATTTTATATTAATGCTATAACGAAATAGAGTCATTAAGTTTAATTATATATATAAAGTTATGTATTTATTCATTATTTATTGATGATTTAATAAAATCATGTACATATATTATTGCAAAAATTAGACCTTTACACTGATGTTTTAACCTAATAATAAAATGAGATTATTTTAAAAATAAATATCATGATTTAGATATCACTAATATTAAATTCTTTTTCTCTAATACTAAAAAAAAAAAAAATTAAACCTTTGTCCAATATGTGAAAAATAAAGTTGTTTAAGTGCAATAGCTATTGGTCAACATAATTTATCAGGGGGAAAATAGGTTATTTAATTTTCAATCAATATTACGATAAATTGATGTATTTAGTCTACATTAATGATTAATTAGAATAGATGACGTGTATAGGAAAATCTTAGATTGAAGATTTTCTTAAAAATAAATACAGCCAATTTTCTTTTCTCTCATTTTCAATACCAATTCTAGATAAGTTTATTTATTTTCTTAAAAATAAATAGGTCAAATATCAGAATGAAATAATAAATACATAATAAAGAATGATACAATTAAACACTAGAAAGTTAAAAAATTTGCATATAAAACAACCACCAAAGCAAAGCCAACCTTAGATATAAAAACAAAATGAACCCAACACAAGGGCTCCGCAAGGATGACGGGGAGATGAATCATGGCAAACTCCACCTATCAGTTTAAAACCATAAACATTTGGCAAATTTGAACAATGATTTTGGCTGAAATTGTCTAAATTTGAACAGTAGATTTAATGATTAAGTGGCGAATTCTCTGAATGCATGAATAAGAAGCTTACGTAACAGTATGGATTAGGATAAGTCAGATGGAAGAAGGGGATGACCACCTTTATTTCGTTTCTTTTCAGTTTTATATGTGTAATTATTATCGTATTTACAAGTTATTTGTCTACTTTATTTATTTCATTGTCTCTAGCTAGCTCTCTCTTAATAAGAGACGTATCAACATGAACTGAGACTTGAGATAAACTTCAAAATGAAGCCTAAGAGCCTAAGTTAAAAAAAAAAAAAAAAAATTCATTTTATTTTTTTATTTTCTCAACTGCAAAACTACTTATTATAGTTTTATATTCAAGATGTTCTAACTAGGGCTGAGCACGGTTCGAAGAAATCCGAAGATTTAAAAATTTTCGGAACCGAACCGAATTTCGAAAATTTTTAAAATGAAATCTCCGGAACCGAACCGTAAAGAAAAATCTCCATACTGAACCGTCTCGATTTTTCGGGACGGAGATTTGGGTCTAATAGGACGGTTCGGTACGGAACGGGACAAAATGGAGATTCGGATATTTTCTCAATCTTTAACTTATATATATATATATATTTTAAATTTGAGGCGAAATTGACGCTGCGTCAATTCCGCTGCTTTAACTTTTTGATTTTTTTTTAATTATAAAATAATAGGTCCCATTATATATATATATATATATATATATATATATATATATATATATATATATATATATATATATATATATATATATATATTCTCATA
>CATKHJ011135620.1:0-18683 GCA_949750685.1 Vernicia montana
CTGATCCTCGAGCCCACTTTGGTCACTCATGGATTAGTGTTTTTCCATTAGAACAAAATAGGAGTCATTTCATTTGGGTTTTCCTTTAATTTTTCTAATTAAAATAAATAAAATTAAAGTAGCAACTCCCTGTCACATAAAGCAAAAAATACAAATTTCAAATTTTCAAGAACTCACAGCGGATTTTCGATATATGGAGTTTCTCCCGAAGAACATTTGGATTCCCTTTAGCAGATCAGATCGGTGTTCGGACGAGACCTCACAGTATTCTATATAATTAGTAAGTGTAAAAAATAATTTCTATTGCAAATATATATATATATATATATATATATATAATGTTTAAAAACCAAAAATTACGCAAAATCTTATGACAATCAACAAATCTTAGGCTACTCTCTTTTAAAAATTGTTATTAATAGAGGGAAAATGCTAAACTTATCACCACTATTTATATCATTTTTTTTTACCATTTTACTTGGCTTAATGTATTTATACAAAAATATATCTATTTTATTTTATATTACTTTTTTTATAAAGGCAAAAATGTAAATTTACTAATATTTCTTTAATAAGTGCAAAGCTTTTTTTTTTTTTTTTTTTAACTAATCACCTTAATATTACCATCAATTTTACCATCTCGACACCTCACAAGTTACAATATAAGAAATTATTCTATTTTTTTTTAGTTTTATATAAACTCTATACAAATTATCATATCTATTATTATTTGTCTCATTTCATACACTAAAAAAATAAATGAGTAGTACAACAAATCGTTGCACTCATGTATTACATGCTAATAAAATTAAAGTAAAACAAATCAATGATTTTTATAAAAAAAAAAAAAAAATAGATATTTGTACTTATTAAATAAATATTAGTAATTTTAAATTTTTGTCTTTATCAAAATAATGTAATATAAAATAAAATATACTCCCTTCGTCCTATAATAATAGACTTACGGTTAATTTCACACAGATTGAGAAAATGTAGTTTTTACAGTTAAAATGGTACATTTTTCCTATAATACCCCTAATTAATATTAGATGGCTCTCTTTGATGTAGTTATCCAATTATCACATCTAATAATGCTTGCTTGATAACAATGCAAAATAAGGATATAATAGGAAATTAATAAATAAATTATAGTCTTAAAAAAGAAAGTGGACTATATTTTGGGACGAACGAATAAGAAAAATAAACTTAGCACACCGAGGCATAGTTTAGAGATAAATGTATATTTTTCTATGTAATAGACTCATGATCGATTTTCTCTCTCCCAATACTTAAAAAAATAAAATAAATAAACTTATTATTATAAAACGAAGAAAATAAATATTTTTACATAAATGTACTGTCATGTAAAATAATAAATAGATGGTATAAATAGTGATGTCAAATCTTTTGATAAAAGGCTATCATGTCAAATCTAAAGTTGCATTTGTTCCCAAATTATCACCACTAGAAAATAAGTTTTGTAATTTACATTTAGACATATAATAAAAAAATTATTAGGAGCCTTAAGAGTCATTTTTTCTCTCTTTAGGTTTAAAGAGATATATTATGACTTTTAAAAAATTTTAGGGGATGAGAAATATTTAAGAGACTTTTGGAAATATAATTATTGGGCATGCTCTCTAAAATAGAAAAAGATAGAGATTTAAGAGCTTGTTAGGGATACTCTAAGAGCATCTCCAAAGATGTTTTTTATTTTAAATATTTTTTTATATAAATAAAAAGTATTTTAATTATTTTTTAAATATAAAGAGTATAAATTTTTTTTAAATCAAATAGACTTTTTAAATTTTAATTTTTCATTTTACCTTTTTTCCATAAATAACATGTTAGAGAATTAAATAATATGCACATAAGGTTATAAAATTTAAAATAAAAAATGAAATTAGCTCTTTATATATGGAGAGTCAAATTTATTCTCTATTTTAAATTTAAATAATAAAGAGTCCATTAAATTTTTTTTTTTTTTTTTTTTTAAAATTTGAAACATATAAAAAGTCGCTTGAAGATGCACCAACAACAAAATGAGGTCATCACTTCAATGAAACTTCTACCATAATGTCTATAAATTATTGCATATATATATATATATATATATATATATATATATATATATATATATATATATGAATAGCAACTATTTAACTTTAATTAGAATTTAAAATACATAAAATTAATTATTATATAATTGAATATCTACCTTGTCATATTCTAAAAAATTAGATGTTCAAATCTATTAATCCTTTTGAAAATTTTCCATGTACAAACATAAAACATTGGGCCATGACCAAAAGTAAAATAAAGATTTAAGTAATTAATTAGTTATGAATTTCCCCATACAATAAGTTATCCCAAAAGTCTCCTCCTCCTTGACCCCAAGTTAATTAGTATCAAATTTAATTAGGTTTTTGAACTATTCAAAATCCAAGTAGACAAATTAAAGAAGCATAAAAGCAAGAAATTAAGGAATTAATGGATCACTTTGTCAAACATGATTATTATTGATAAATATTTTTCAAACCCACCCCAAAAATTGGGAGGCTGTTGTTATGTATTGTATAGTCATTTCAAAATACATACAACTTCAGTTTCTTAATTTAGACCTTAAACTACATATATAGTTGTCCCCACCAAATCCTACTTTCTACTTTCAAAGGTATAAACATAGAAACAAAGAGAGAATCATAAATTAATTAATTAATTAACATTTCTAGAATAATAGCAAATAATATTGAATTAGAGATTAGAAGTAGAACACAAACTTTGCTTGACTTAACAATTAGTTAAAATAATAATAATTTAATTAATTAGAGATATGCACTTTACATCCAAATTCCTCTTCTTTACCACCCCATATTCTCAAAAGTTTCTATCTTTGAGAGTGGGTGAGATTTGAGAAGAAGGAATTAGTATTAATTAGCACTAAAAAAAAAAAAAAGAGAAATTAAAACTAAATTATGTTAAAAACTTTCTCAATGAGAGATTAATGGGTCAATAATACAAAACATGAAGACCCACCAAATCATCTCACAACAACCATATCTTAGACCTAAAGACTTTGAAAATAAGAAAAATGAAGCAAGCTTAACCCTATTACAATTGTTTCTATTACTTGAATATATAGTACACATTCCAACAACCTTTTCTTTTCCTAAGATAGGGTTATTAATTAATTAATTATACTATTTATAATAATTAATCTATATCATGTCCCAAATGACCAAAATGCCCCTCGATCAGGGTTTATAATTACGATCGAGGACGGAGGGCATCGAACGGTCCTTGTGTGATAGGAGGAGCAGCAGCGGCCCATGGGTTGATTGGGACGGGCCTATGGTGAGTATGACCTATTTGAGGGTGGGACCTTGGATCGACGGATGATGATGCTGATGGTGGGACCGCAACACGCTCACATGAGGGGCACATGGTGAGGGTTGTTGGTGGGGTCATTTGCATGTAGAATTGTGGGGAAAGTTTCAGTGCTCTCAATTCCTGAACTTCTTTTTGCAACCGCCTGTTTTCTTCAGTTAGATTCTCACAACATCTCTTCAAGAACTCACAGTCAACCTCAGTCTGCTTCAACTTAGTCCTGTAATAAAATAAAAAAAATAAAAAAAAAATATTCCAGTTCAATACATAAATAAATCAAATAAAATGCAAATACCAAAACTACCCTCAAATTCATAGAAAATTATCTTACCTTGCCCTTCTGTTCTGAAACCACACCTCTACTTGTCTGGGCCTTAGCCCCAACTGCTTAGCCAATGCCAACTTTTGCTTCTGTAAATGGCAAAAAAACACACACATATTTTTTTAGTAAAATTACCATACTACCCTTCTCTGTTTTTGAGTCTGGTTGATGGAAAAAAGGTATGAAAGCTCAAATTTATTCCTTATTTTTGCACTTTTTATTCATTTTCTAATCAACGAAACAAGAAAAAACAGAGTCTTTACCAATATTAAAGAGAAAAAAAACTTACTGGGTTGAGAGTGTTATGCTCTTTGAAGCTTTCTTCAAGAATTGCAGACTGATCTTTAGAAAGTCTAAGCTTCTTTCTTGAAGTATCACCATCTTCATCATCACTGATTCCACGAGAAGAAGCTCTTTCCATTTCATTATCATCTCCATTTCCTTCCCTTTCACTTCTTTTCCCACTTATACTTGATATGGTGCTATTTGGGGATGAGACACCCCCTTCCTCTTCACAATCCGCCGTTGTCGGCAGCCGGTTCACATCAATTCCTCGGAGGAAAGATCTTGTGTCGGCACGGCAAGAATCAGAGTTTGGATCTGCATAAAAGAGATGGATCAGTGAGAAATTAAACGGGCTTGAAATTTTTTTAAAAAGAAGAATAAAGGTAAGAGTTGAAAACGATTGATTAATAAAAAATATTAAAAAAAAAAAACAGAGAGATCTAACATGAAAAGGAAGAGAAGAAAAAAGAACGTTTATTTTAAGTTGTTTGAAAAGAAAGGAGGAGGAAAAAAAACAATTTTTAAACATAAAAAGAGCTTTTACACTGTTTTTTTCTTGAGAAAGTGAGGAGAAAAAGAAAACACAGTAGATCTGAAACTTGAGGCCACTTAAGGCCATACAGATCCAAAATCAACAAAAGAATGTAAAGAAAAGAATACCTGAAGAAGGGAAAGTCTCATTCCATGAAGATTTTTGAGGATTGAAACCAGAAGTCTCATTCCATGAAGGTTTTTGAGGATTGAAACCAGAAGAAGGAGAAGAAGAAGAAGAATTATTAGGAACAAGGGAAGGCATGAGATTAAGCTGTAAAGAATGGTATTTTTGAGGAAAACTCAAGCTTAAGCTCAAACCCAAATCTTCTTTCTCAACCATCATCTTCTTTTCTTGGTAAATTTTCCAACAAGAAGTAGTAGCTATATGTATATAATATTTTCAAGAACTTCTTTGCAATATATAAGCCAAGAAAGAATTCAAGAATCAAGACATCAAGAAAAAGGTTTCTTGATTTGGGTTTTGGTTCTCTGAGAGAGAGAGAAAAAAGAGGAATGGGAGTTATGAGTTATGAAAAGAGGATGGTGTTTGGAGAGGAGTGCGTGGGAGATTATATAGAAAGAAGAGAGAAATGGGAGTGGCGTGTGTGTAAGTATCAATCATGACTTTGTGTCAGGAGGCCAATTATCTCAATCATGGCTTTTGCCTCCCCAAATAATAATAAATACCTAACTCTAGTTTGTTTTTCTTTACTTTACTCCAATTTACTATTTCTCTGCCTTCTTTGTCCCCTTCTTTCTTTTACTCTCCTCTATACTCTAGTAATAAATACCATTTACTACTCTCCTTGTAAAATTTAACTATTGGTAAGCCAAAGAATTAGCTCACTTAATCATAGAATTTTATTTATCAAAATTAGATTTCTAACTTGTTCTCTATTTTCATTATTATAATAATATGTTTTAATTCTAATATATCCTCATTATTTTAAAATATCTATCGTTTAAAATTTTAATAAATAAATTAAAAAATTATTAAATTATCAGTTTGAAATTAATATAAAAGTAATTAATATAAATATTTACTGAAAAAATTAAAAAAATATTTTATTAAAATTCTAAAATGATATATATTTTAAAATAAAAAAAAATTAAAACAACAAATATTTAAAAATGAAAATAATAATAATTTATTTAAAAAATAAAAAAAAATTAATACGAAATGTAAAAAGTGATATGATAATATTTTATTGCTAAAAAGAATTAACCATAATAAATGAAAAGTACAAATACTATTTTGTACATTGTGTGTGTGTGTACATAATGACAATAAGCTGCTCAGTTTGCTTAATAATTATGTTGTTGTTGGTTTTTTTTTTTTTTTTCACCAATATAACTATGTTTTGACTGCTGATTATAAAAAAATAAAAAGAAAAGGGCAAATGATAACAATTCTGACCAGATAATTGCTTTGGTTGATAGGACTATGGACTAAATATATTTATTATTACCTTCTTTTTTTTTTTTTTTTTTTGCCAAATAAATTAATTTATGTTTATTGTTTGAAAACTTTCGTTGTAATTAATTTTTTAACTGTTGTTTTTTCTTTCAGTTTTATTATAGATAAATTAAGTATGAAATTAATGGTATTAATATGAAAGGAAAATTTTCTTTTTGACAATGAATGAAATGATGGATAGTATAGTCAAAAGGAAATTCATTAATTTGAAGTTACTTTCCTACCATAAATTATTGATAATAGTATTTTCTTTCAACCTTTTTATGAGAAAGAACATACCTCTTCTTGAATTCCTAATAATACCTTTGATTCTTTGTCTTGTACTCGGTTTTGTTAAAATCGGATCGAACCGATTAGTCGGATCGATTAAATTAAAAATTGATTATTGATTTGGTTTTTAAATTACAAAAAACTAAAAAATTATTGAACCAGAAAAAATCGGTCCGAATCTAAAAAAATTAGAAAAATCAGTGAACCAGTCGGATCAAAATTTACAAAACGACGCTGTTTTGAACTTAATAAATTTAAAAAAAAAAAAAAGAGAAAATGACAGGAATTAAATCGAACTGATCGAACTGCGAACCGACAAAAAAACTGATTCAGTCTCCAATTCGATTTTAACAACATTGCTTGCAGTCAAATTCAAATATTATGTGTAAAGCCATCTTGAATAGGACCATCAATTAAGAAGGACCTAACTTTTTTTTTTTTTTGGCCAAAGGAAGGACCTAACTCAATGCAATAAACATGAATGCCAAATAACATGATGTCAATAAATTCCCTTGTTTCAAATATGAATACCCTTTTTAATTTATTCCATTGTTTTTCAACAAAATAGTATAGTTTTCATGCATAAAATAAAATATTATTTTACATGATTAGCTTTTATATGATGAATTCTTAAGCTTATGGAAAACCATAATATAATTGATTTTTTCATTTCATAAATATTAACATTTTTGAATTTTGAATTTTCTTATACAGTGTAATGAGATTAAAAAATAGAAATATCTCTCTTCATTTTAAAAATAATTATAAAGCAAAATGAAATTATTAAAAATAAAATTAGTAAGAATTGATTTAATAGTATTAGATTCGGTTGGAGATTAATTTAGAAAAAAAAATGATCTTTAATAAAAAAAATAAGAAATAATTTTTATTGACTAATGAACAATGGTTACTTGTCATTTGATTTTTATGGATCCAAAGTTATATTTTTATAAAAATCAAAGGAGAATTAACTATTATTTATCAATGCACGATAATTCTTCTTTATTTTTAGCTTAAAGTCAATTTTTTTTTTTTAAAAAAAGTAACGCTAAATTAAGTTTTAGATTTTGTTTGTTTCGCGGAAAATATTTTCCTGTAAATTTTTTGTATTTTCTAATGTTTGGAAATGTTTTGAAAAATTAATCAACGGAAAATATTTCCATGGTCAATAAAAAATTAAGTATTTTTTTAAGGAAAATGACTTTTCCTTTTTAAAACTGAAAATAATTTTTCAGATTTTGACAAATTCATTATAATAAAAAAATATGTAAATACAAATTTATTAATCTGTTGATCACTGATACTCATTGTCAGCGATTATTAATGATCACCACCAGTGATCATCGACAATCACCTCCGGTAGTCGGCAACCAAAATTTTCATTTTTATGTATTTTTCTCATATTTAATAATAAAATTTTAAAATATAAAATTATTATAAGTTTAAATATGTTTATAATATTATTAATTGAAATTTTTAATATTTTTTAAATAATTTTCAAAAATAAATTATTTACCGCAAAATAAACTCAGTCTTAATAGACATTAAAATTATAAAATTAAGTCATAAAACTAATAAGGAATGTAGCTAAACAATATCTAATGGGACAAAAAAAAAAGAAAAAAAAAAAACCATTTTGGCCAACCTACCAAAACAAAAATTAATGCAAGTAGAAAGTTTTACACACAATTTGTGTCCCAAATCCCAACTAAGCAAATACTAAAGATGGAAAAAAGGTCAAATTAGTTTTCGAACTTAATATTCACAGATAAATTAGGACAAAATTATTTTTTTTTGTCATCAAAATCCTCATATTTGATAATTTTTATCAAATTAGTCATTGGTTAAACTTTGGGCAATGCGTATATTATAAAATCAGACGAAATAACGTTAATTTCATAAGTTCCATTTTACATCACTTTTCGAAAAAACATTTTTTTAATTTTTTTTTCAATTTTAAAAAAAAATAAGTGAATAAATGTTTTTTCAAAAAGTATGATTGAAAAAAACAATTTCAAAAAAATTAAAATAATAATCAATTAAATAAAAAAATTCAAAAGTGTTATTTAGTCTCCAAAAGTTATTGTGTGATTAATTAATATATATTAATTATTGATGAAAATTAAATATAGCACGATACTAATTTATATGATTATAAGTTAGGTTTTAATTTTTTATCACCCCTTGTTAAATTTTCTAATCCGTCCCTATTTGAATGTTATTTATAAATATTAATGAAAAATATTTTGGATTTTGCAATTCTTATATTCATTTGATTGTTTAATTTTTGCTTTTATCTCTGAAATTCAATTTTTAATACTAAATAAAGATGTGTATAATGATCAATAAAATATCATCAATTTCATTCATTAAAACATTCAGTCATTACACAATATCGAAAAATAACTTTCACTCCTACCCTTAAAACTTAAATTTAATTGATTACTATTAGTATGTAGGTTAAAAAATATTTTTTGAATTTTTTATTTAATTGATTATTTTTTTTTGAAACTGTTTTTTTTCAATTTTATTTTTTAAAAAAGTATCTATTCACTTTTTTTTTAAGTACTTTTTAAAACTAAAAAAATTAAAAAAATGTATTTTAAAAAGTATTTTTCTGAAGAGTTATGTCAAATAGGCCATACAAAATGATAAAAATTTGATTAATGATTAATTTAATAAAAATCATCGAGTATGAAAATTTTAATAATAAAAAATGTGATTTTATTTTAATTTATTTATTTATTTATTTATTTTTGGCCAAATTCAATGTCTAATTTTACTCTTTGATCAGACCAAAAATGCGTATCATCATGAATCTACTATCATTATTCATTAGCCAAAGTGGGGCCACTTATTTTCATACCTGAAAACATCATCCAATTATTATCAAAATTCCCTCAATTGAAAAACAAACGGTTGTGATAAAATCAAAGCAATAAAAACCAACGGCCAAGATCAAACATTTAGGGAGGTGGGGTCATGATATCCTGTTGTTGCTACATAATTAGGGCCAAAACCAGTTAAGCCAGACAACCATCAAATCAAGAGTGGATGGTTGATGATTGGAAGCAGACAGATCAACTTTTGTTTTGATCATGAAACTGGGTCCCGCATATCCCCCTCCTTATCTTTCTTTTTGTAAAATCTTTTTCTCATGCGATTGGCACGAGGGTGTAATATTACCGGACAAAAGCGTCACTTTCTTAAACTTTTTTTTTTTTTTAAATTTTATTTTGTAATAAAAAGGAAGCGAAACGCTTTTCCTCTTATTGGGGTTTACAACTCTCCGTCGCAACTGTAGCGCGTGTTTAACACTTGCTATGAAATCAATTTGTTGCCTCGTTTTAAAATTTTAATTATGATGCGTGTTGTTGACGAATGGTAGAGAGAGTGTCTCTAATGCTACACTTATAATTGTATATAAACATATTATTAGATGGCTCGAGCCGAAACCAGTTTGATGGCTAACATGATATCTCATGGCTTGGCTTGTGTGACCAAATTGGACCAACTTGTTTAGTTTGGCTCATTAGTTATTTTTCAATGGTAGAGATTAAAAGTTAAAAAATTCTAATTTATAATATTTTAATTAAATTAAAATCAATGAGTTATTAGTTATGCAATATTGGAGGTATTTTCATAATGGATTCAACAAAAGAAAAAAAAATATTAAGAATTATATATATATATAATCTTACTCAAAAGAAATTATCAAAGATGAAAATACAGTTCAAAGCCAAGTGAGGAAATAGAAGAAAACAAACATTAATTATGAAAGGTGTAGTTTTCTTTGGTGGGAAGAGAGAGAGAGAGAGAGAGAGAGAAAAGGAGACAAGAGAGAGTGGGGTTCACGTGGGTTGAGAGGGTGCGGGAAATAAGGGAAAGCGTGGAAGAAAAAAAAACCCAACCCCCCTCTCTTGCCTCCCTCTCGAACTCACGTGGACCAACATGTCTTGCCTGGAGACACGTGCTTTCACACACCTTGTGGTCCCCACTTTCTTTCTCTCTTCTGTGGCCCCCACTTCCAACAACACAGTCGTGCGTGTCATCTTGTCTCTCCGAGCCCCGACCACCCACTTGTTCACAATCATTTGATCTCCCTTCACCTTCTTAATCCCTAATCATTCCACTCTCTCACCCGTCTCGTGTTTCACCTTCGCCTCTTGTTTTACCATTGGGTAATGAAATTCCCAATTTATCCATGGATAATGATCTAATCATTAATAAGTGCCTAATTAAAAATAAAATAAAATAACAGTTGCATGCTTTAATCATTGTCTAAGGAGGTTATTATTATTATTATTAGGATAATAATAACCTTAGGAAACTGCATTTTCCATTAAAAAAAAGGAAACTGCATTTTCATTTCCCATTTTTATTTATAACTAATTGAATTTTTTTTTTTACACCCAAATTTCTTGTTTCTTGTCGGGTCTTTAAAGAGAGAAGATTTTGGAAAGAAATGGGAAGGTGACTATATCATTAAGTTAGGAATGTGTCATTCAATTGCTGGGTCCCTTTTTCTCCTCCTATTTTCCATTGACTATGAATTGTATAACCTTGAATTCAAACTACTTTTTTTCTCCCCTCACTATTATTCATAAATAGCATGTAACATGAATCTTCTTAATTAATTCAAACTTCAAAACCCACCATGATAATTAACACATTTCACTTGTGAATTCACAAAATTGAAAACCCACCATGATAATTAATACATTTCACTTATGAATTCACAAAATTAAATCGAATCGAATCAAATAAATTGAATTTAAAATTTAAAGAATCAAATCAAATCGATTTGTATAATTAACCGAATCGAATCAAAATAATATTTTTACAACACTAATTAAACGGACATATTTTGATTTGTTAATTTAGTTTTTTCAATATATATATAATTATGTCAGTTCGGTTATTTTAAGTTTTTTGAATATAAATTGAACTGAATCTTTTTTTAAAATGTATATACACACAAACACACACTCAATGACAGAAAAAGAACATGTATACACCGAATATAATAGATTAAAATTTATAAAAATTTAAATTGAACCAAATCAAATTATGAAATAAATCGAACTGAATCAACCGAATTAAATTCAGTTCCTTAAATTTTTTATTATATCAGTTTTTTACTCACCCCTACATATATATATGCGCAAAAAAAAATTATAAATTAACATCTCTAATTAGTATACACTGTCACAATTAAGTATTAGAACTAATCAGATAATAAATTTGCACGTAACTAATTTTTCGTACATATTTTTTAGTATATTTAATATAAGACAATTCATTTTGTATAATGAAAATGAAAATTTTTTATTTTTTATAATATGATATAATTATTCGGTGAATACACATTTTAAAAGTTAGATATTTCATTTTAATACTAAGTGTGTTGCACATCAACAAGTTAGATATTTCATTACACATGAAATAAGAGATAATAGAGTACACTGTAGGAAATGACACATATTGAAAACTGCATAATTACATGGAAGAAAAAGAAGCCGGCCCTATTATGCTTCAATGGTAAAACAGTATCATCATTTCTATTTTGACTTTTGTTATGGTTTTTAGACAAATGCACTTTCACTTTATAGGGAATAGGATATATAAAACTATCAATTATTGTCTACACAATGAGGGGGCAATTTGCGCTTCTTCAAATAAAGTCCACTTACTATCCTTGTGTTTCTAATAATGACCGCATGACACTCTCTCTTACCCCCATTACTATCTCTCTCATTGTAGGGTATACCTCAACTTAGGAACAAAAGCAATTACTGGTGCTAATATTTCTTCACTTCTTTTTCTTTTCACCCTCAATCAGGGTTTTAAATAACAATTTTACGTATCGTATCGGTATCGAAATCAGTGTAATAAAATCATATCGAATTAGACTGAATTGACCGTCGCTACCATAAATTTTTAAAATTGATTAGCAAACTAATCCAAATCAATAAGAAATAGACTATAACGTCCAAAATGTAATACATTAAATTAATAAATACTTAATTTAATATAGTTTAGACTATAAAAATTTAAATTATATAACATATTTATGAATAAGGAATAATAACAATAATTAAATTACATAAATTCTTAATAAAATACTGTATTGACTTTAAAAAAATATAATTTTTTTGATAAATTAATCTTATTTTATTAATTCATAAGGAGAAAAAATCAAGTTATTTAAGAATAATAAGGTGATAAAAAAAATCTCTCCCTATTCTAAGTAAATAAGGCAATATGAAAAAATAAATAGACCACAAGATTGACTAATCACCACAAAAAAAATGTCATGGATGATCTTGATTGTTTTACCTACTATTAAACTCATTTGCATTTTAGTTGTTTACTCCATATGAAAATACATCAAACAATGATTGAGCTCTTATACGAAGAGAAATATGGTCATAACGTAAAATTCAATCAATAATTTAAGTTTACAAACAAAAAAAATTTATAAAGAAATAACTTTTATAAAGACTATCAATAATATTTTAAATACATTAAAAAAAATTATATAAATAATGTAAATAACAATATATTAATAACTTACACTAATAAAATATTTAAAAATATATAAAATAATAATCTTTTTGAATAATATATTCATAATTTACATTAATATAATAAAAAAATTAAAGATATAATAATAATAATTTTTTATATTGATACGTCACGCTCATATCGCTAAATAACGGTCGTATCAATGTGTATCGGGTGATTTAATATCGATTCATAACTAATTCTTATTAGCACATGTGTAATGCACGAATAACATATCAGACCTCTAAAAAATCTAGATGAAACGGCCGATATGTAACGTATCGGCCGTTATTTAAAACTTTGCCCTCAACCCAAAAACCCTATTTAGACTTTTTTGAGTCCCTACAATGGCTTTACAATTAAGATGAGTGGTATTCTATTCTTTGCTATATATGTAATTTCCCTATGTAACAAAGTAGGTATGACTTTTTACATTATTTATTTTTTATACTATTAAGGTTTAATAGATTGAAATAATATTGTAAGTTACACAATAGAGAGTAGCTCTCCCTTTTAATATCTCTCACTAAATTGATGATAATTTTTTGTAATTTAAAAAACTCAAACCTGATACCTTCACTTTTCACACTTTTAAATGAGATGAAAATATCAACTACACTACACCCAATTAGCATAACTTTTTCCATCGTTTCTGATTTCATTTACATAACATGTAATTCACTCTCTTTTAAAATTTTCTGTTTGCTAATATATTTTATAATTTACAGTATAATTGATACATTATGAATTTGATATAAGTCAAATTGAATTATTAGTTACTTTTTACTATTGAAAAAGAATAAATGACTTGACTTAATAAAATTGATGTCCTTTTTGACTTGCAATTGATATGGTATCATTAATAGCGATTTAATAAAAAAATATATATATATTTGACAATAAAGGTTACGATACCCAATAATATGTTAGAATTGATACTTGTTTCTTGCTTGATATCAACCCTTTGATAATTAAAATAGTGATTAATTATGAAATTTTGAATATACAAAATGTGTCGGTAATAAAATTTATTTATGCAAAATAATAATGAAAAAGAAGAATAAAAGAAGCATGAAGGTTATGCTCACAAAAGTAGTACTTATTTGGAAAAAAAAAAAAAAAAGTAGTACTTATTTAGAATTCTCAAAATTATATATTCTCTATCATAACACAAAGGAAAAAAAATAACCTCTTTAAATAATTTGAAGGAGTTAATATTGTGTGATTTGATTGATCATCTTATTTTTTTTTTTAAGTACGAGAAATAAAAAGTCTCAGGTTTGAATTTTTAAAATTATAAAATTATTACTAATTTAGCGAGAGATATTAAAAGAGAATGTGACTTTCTGTTGTGTAACCTATTTCGACCCATTAAATTTTTATTGTAAAAAAAAAAATTTAGAGAATGTTTATATTCAATAAAATGATATAACAATATTAACAATATGAAATAGTTTAGTTTGAATTTGAATTGGAATTGGAATTGGAATTTAATTATTTAAAAGAAAAAGAATAATCCTTTAAAAAAAGAAGAAAAAAATAATATCATAATAAAATTATCTTTATGCAATGATTAAAAAGATCACAACAATAAAAAATAAAATACCAAAATTAAACGCATAATTAATTAAGAGGAATCCCAAATAATTAAGTAAAGTGACTAAACAATAAACATGAAAAACTATCCTTCCTAGAAATAGGAGAATTGTACAAGAAAACTAATAATTTTATAGTTATAGCTTAATGAGACAGTCAACATGACCAAAGAAATATCCAAATATAGAATTCCCCCACAAAAACCCAAATTACAATCTTAAAGACATTACCACTCACACACACCATCAAACAAACGAAAACTATCCCAAAACCCATCACATACCATTGGTGCAATGAACGCGCCATAGAAGCAAGTGAAGTGAGAAATGATAATGTAGTATATGATATATGATGATGATGATGATGATATTAAGAGACAAAATGTCGGGTGATGATTGTAGGTGTCCCCACAGAGGAGTGATAGCTGTCCTACGTGTTTCCCTTATATAATCTCCAATAATTAAATTAAAATTAAATATTTATTTTTAAAAAAAAAAAAGACAATTTTCATATAATGGGCCAAAATGGACCCACCAATTAATCAAGTTGGCTTGGCCGTACGAGGCTAAAAATATCCATGTGAAATGCACGTGAACTTGGCCCCCTTTTAGACAATGGTAATGGGTTTTATGGTTGGTTGGCTTCTAAAACTTCTTTCCCCATTGCCTTCTTCTCTCATTGTCATTCATTCTTTGTTTTTTTCCTCTATATTATTATTATTATTATTATTAAAGCTTTTAGCAAAAAAAAAAAAAAAAAAAAAAAAACTTCTTTAATTGTCAAATAGGGCAATTTTTTTTGTCCCTTTTCTTTTGTGTTTCACAATTTCTAAATTCCAATGGATTTTTGGTCCATGGTTTAGACTTTACAAACAACTTCGTGATTTTCATAAATTAGTGACTTTTGACCTAATTCATAAGTTATTATTTTCATTTTGAATATCGAAATAATTAGTATTTATAATTTTATTCCTTCAATTACTTTAATTTTTTTTATTAAATTTAACATAAATTTTTATTTTTAAAACATGAAAATGAGTCATAAGAATAAAAAATTTATATTGAATGATTATTTAATTCATGAAATTTGAAAATTTTAACTAAATCATGATATATTTTAATTAATTTTATAGACTAAATAAGAGTTTTTTAAAAATTAATGGTCGACTATCATTTCGTGTTAAAAATATTTTATTAAATAAGTCAAATATCAAAAAGTAAAATGTGATTCACTTAAAAATAATAATTCATACCTTTGAATAATAATTTTGACAAGAAAAACAAATCATACAATTAATTTGATTTGAATAATTGACAAATTTCAATGACCATTTGAAATAAATTAATTATTAATCCCAAATTTCAAATTAAAATATTTGAAAATTGTCAAATTTTATTAGATTAGCCAAAGGCAATAATGAATGAATAAATGAAATACAAATAATAATAATAATAGTAACAACAAAATTCTCTCGTTATCTGACAATCCCATCATGGGACCCGTTTTCTCTCCTAATTTTGGTCTAAGGCCCCGTACGAGGGTATTGTTCATGTGAATCTCACGTGAACCCGGACCCTCATACTTGTTTCTATCACACAATTACCATTTTGTCCTTGATTGCATAGATAAATAACAAAAAAAATGTAATAAATCCAACAATGTTCAATCATTTGTGTTGTGGTATTACATTACATTTGTATGGCTAGAGTTTCATGTCCTTTGTTTGTAGGTCCCATTTTTTATTTTTTTAAAAAATTTTGGTACAACTCCTTTTGATTAGACTTCTTATTGTGTTGGTCATGTCCTTTGATCATCATCATCATCATAGAGAATCTTAAGCCTTTGTAGATCTTCTTTGCAACTTGCTACCCACCTACCATTTTTTTACATCAATTGATATGAATTGCTTTTTTTCTTTTTGGTATTTCATAAAATTTTAAAATCAAATTTTATTAAGTGTTGAATATATATATATATATATATATATATATATATATATATATATATATATATATATATATATATTTTCTCTGTTATTAAATATATTTAGTTATTTAAATATTAATCTTTTAATTTAATTTTATGAATAAAATTGGATAAACATTTGAAATATTTCTAACAACAATAACAAATGAGTTTTAACTCTTTAATGGTGTGATAATTTTGAAAGCAGTCAAATTTAACAACAATAAGTTTAGAAAAAAAAAATTATAATAAGCTTTGTATGTATTTTTTAAACGTAATTAAATTGAATTTTCAGTCTTAAATTATACTTATTAATTATTATTAACGAAAGTTTTTTTTATTAAAAAAAAAAAAACCTTGATGTTAATTAGTTAAGATGATAAGAAAAGGAAAGTCACATGAGTAAAGATAAAACCTGTAAAAAGTATACTAATTCAATCAAATCGTATTTGTACAATGCAAAGAACTACTAGTTGGCACTTTAAAGTGAAAAGGGAGATTGTATTAATGGTTTGGAGATCTCAAATCAAACAATCTTCTTTTTCTGCAGAAATTATTAAAATAAAATACTATACTTACAGACAAAGAATAATTAATTAATCTCCTTAATTAATATTATTGCTTAAGAAATTATTCTTGCTGAATCAAATATATTTTAGCAGTCAAGAGAATGATAATTGGTGAATATAGAAAAAAGGATTCCCTTGCATGTTCAAACCAACCTCTAATTTATTATTTATTTCACTTAATTAGTAATTATAAATCTATAATCATGCACCACCTCATATCAACTTCTTCTCTATTGAAAAGTTAAAGAGGGAATTAGTCTTAATTAATTAATAATTTAATTAGTTTGAAATTATTTTTATTAGTTGAAATCAACCTCAGCTAATATCACTTCTCTTTCCCATGTTAGCGAAAGTGGACCTTGTCATTAATAGGAAAAACTCACTCTCTTTCCTTGAGTGATGCAATGTGTTTCCTTATTTGTATTTTTTAAAAAATATTTTTTAGTTAAGTACTTGGAAATATATACTTTAACATGTCTCATATCAAAAAGAATAGGCAACTTGGCCAACTTCTTTTATATCCTAATTAATAATAATAATAATAATAAAAAGGTTCATAATAAAGATGTCTGTGTTTTAGTATTTGACTATATGCCCTAAAAAGATGTACAAATAAATTGTAATATAATATGCCATTAGTCACATGACAACTTGCCCATGCATGAAACAAACAATTTTTATAATCGGTAAAAAAAATTATATATATATATATATATATATATATATATATATATATATATATATATATATATATATTTTTATGTATTAGTCATTATTCCGTTCAGTTTGGACATTAACTATTAATGTCTTGATTTAAAATATTTCATAGGATATACCGATCATTTAAACAATTTTGAAAAATATGAATCTCTTTTTTTAATATTAGAACCACCACCAAAACTTAAAAAAAAAAAAAAAAAAAATTGACAATTAGAGATTAGGAAATTTGAAAATAAGATTTTTTTCTTTCTTCCTTTTTTGCAATTAGGTCAGGTTTCAAATCTCATTCGTGATTATTTTTTGTTTTAAACTCAAAAAAAAAAAAAAAAAAAAAAAAAGTAGAGAAAGAAAGAAAATACTATGCTTTGATTAATTAGGTGTTAAAATGTTATTGATATGATTGAAATGAGGAGAAGAACTTTATCATATTGCAAAGAAATCCACTCAAAAGAAAACGAAAACAACAAAACAAGTTTTATCAATAACACTACTCTCTCACGTGGGATGTGACTTTGTTTGATGTATGATTCATATTTCATAGCCAAAATCAATTCCTTTTCTTTTCGTGTTCTCTTGAAAAACAAAGAGCCAAATTATTATATGTCAATTGTCTAATCCATAATTTGTTCAATAAACTTGAAATTAATTTCCATTAAAAAAATTCATATTCAATTTTTATCAAGTGAAGTGAGAATTTATAAGAATAGAAAGATGTGCACCCAATTATACAGCTCATAAATTAATAAATAATTTTAAAAAAGTGCATTTCATTTGTTGGTTAAGGATCAAATACATTAATTTTCTTTTCTATGAGTAAAAATTCATTAAAAAAAAAAGGTTAGAAATTATTTGAATTTAAATATTTAATTATATTTTAATAAATAATTAAATACTAAACTATTTCATATAAACTTAGCAATGATTTTGTATTTGATATAACTAAATCAAAACTTGATTGTTAATTGCAACTTCTAATATAAACCAGCTTTAA
>CATKHJ011135666.1:0-51366 GCA_949750685.1 Vernicia montana
TATATATATATATATATATATATATATATATATATATATATATATATATATATATATATATATATATTGTTTTTAATATCATAAAATAAAATTTATTTTTGAAAATAAATAATCAAAAAAAGAAATTGAAAAATGAAAAATGAAGCTCACCTGCATCACTAAAATGATGATGCATCGCTGAATGTTGGCCTCCATTCGCGATGGTTGTCAACGAGCCTTGCAGATGCATGATTTCAATTGCTCGGCTAAGGCTGCTAGTCACCAATGACTGTGGAGACTCCTGGTGTAATGGTGATATGATCCCATTTAAGTTAAGAAATAATCTATCATCAAATTGGATTTACAAGAAGATCAAAAAGAAGTTTGGTGACATTGATTCAAGCCTAAGCCTAAGCCCAAGATGAAGTCTTTTTTATTAAAGAAACTTGAAGATTGGAGCTTAATTGCAAGGAATATGAGCTGTTTAGATATGTTTACTAATTCGGTCAAACCCATACTACTCAAGTCACTTTATTTATCTTATTTGGGCTTGTTTTAATATACTTAAGTCCATAGTTAAAAGACATTAGTTAATTATTTAGTTATATTCAATTTTGAGCATGTTCTAGCTTAATTTAAGCCCAAATTCGAATTTAGGTCTTTTAATTCATATTGTGTTAAGTTTAGATCAATTTATGTTTATTCTTATGGCCAAACATCCTAATTAGAGTTACTTATCCCTTGGTATTAATCAATTTTATACGTTTAAAATAAATCAAATTGAGAGAATTTTCTCCAAACTTTAGTTCTCTTTGAACTATTTTCAAACTTATCAAAGTTATTGCTTTATAGCGTTCAAATTTGTATACCTATGATTCTTGACACAGATTCATCAACGAGTCAGGGTTTTCTTTGTTTCAAATCTGATTTGGCTTTCCAGTGGATTGTTTTCAAATATATTGGCGTGGGATCACAAGTAGGAGTGTAAACGAATCGAGTCGAGTCGAATTTTGAAGTACTCGAACTCGAGCTCGATCCTAAAAACTTTTTGCTCGAGTTCGAGACGAGTATTGAACAGCTCGAGCTCGAGCTTAATCGAGTTGAGTTCAAGTTTAAACGAGTAAAAGATTAATTGAGTTGAATCAAGTCGACACAGTACCAAGTGCGAGTTTGACTCAAGCTGGACTCAACTCGTTTAGGCTCGATTAGTAATGTATAAATGATATAATTGTAAATATATAAAAGCTCAATTAGGTTCGCAAGCCTATTAAGTCGAGTAATATAGAATTCGAGCTCGACTCAACTTACATCAAGTCGATTTTGAGTAATTTTTGAGTCGATCTCAAGTAGCTCGCAAGTTGGCTTGACTCACTTACACCCCTAATCGCAAGACAAGTCGCTTGTGGTTTGCTTCAGTTTAGTATCAAAGAAAACGACAAGTGAGGATCGAGTCCTAATGACACGAGGGTGACGTGCAATGAAAGCCCAGTAGCTTCAGCTGTCTTGGTGTTCATAAACTCTTAATCGATGATTATATGGATGGTAAGTTTCCGATTGATCGAACCTTTGATGGCTATGGAGACCGGTAATGATGAAATCGATAATGGAGTTTTGATGCCGACAAGAGCATTGTTGCTGCTAGGCTTGCCGATTCTTGGCCAATGATGGTCTCAAGCGATGGTGACGGCAAATGTTCACTTAATGGCAGGTTAACGGGCCTGTGGTTGGTGAAGTTGAGGATGGTGGCTACGGCTTGGCCTTTGGTTGTCAATTGGTGGAGCAACAATGGTGATGAAGGAGGTTTAGTGCAAGATGGGTCTTCGCTGACAATGGTTCCTTATGGCAATAAGTGAGTTGGTAATGATAATTTTTTAATTTTTCAATTTTTTTTTGAGAGAAAAAAAGAGAAATGTACAGAGTTTTGCGAGATAGAGAGAAAAAAAGAAATGTATAGAGTTTTGTGAGATAAATAGAGAAAAAGCGTAATTATGACATAAGAATGGGTCTCACAAACAAAGAAGAAAGCAAAAAAAAAAAAAAAGAGTTATTAATTGTTGGGGGTGCAATAACAATAATTTATGACATCAAGATTATTTTTGTCTTAAAAAAATATATATAAATAGGTGATGTGATTCATGAGGTAAATATTATGGTCAAATTTATACTTTTTCCCTTGAATTTTTTTTATGTGTCTTTTAATAAAACATAATGAAACTTTTTATAAATTTTAGGATATTATATTGATATTTTAATTGAAAAAAAAATCATGTACAAATACCTTTTCATGTTTATTGTATAGCCTATAAATAATCATTAGTAAATTAAATACACGTTACCATAATTTTACCATAATTGTTAGTTAATGACATGTTGCCAATAAGCACTTGAGAAATTATTAAGTATGACAGGAGTATGCTCCTCCTACTCACATAAAAATAGACTAATGTGTAATTGAAATGAAAACACATCCATATGCCTTCACTTTTATATAAGTAGGAGGAGTATGCTTATGTTCTACCTAATAATTTCTCATAAGCATATAATGAATCTCATAGATTTTTTATAGTATGAGAGTGGAATCTAACATGAAACTAATATCATATATGTATTTATTATTAGATTATGTTTTGATGTACGAATTTCGTATATTTATTTAATAATGTAAGATACTCTTTCCATTCCTTTTTATCTGTCACTTTTTGAAAGATTTTTTTTTTTCCAAAATATCTGTCACTTTAGGAAACAATAAGATTTTTTTTTCCAATTATATTCTTATCATCTACTCTATAATTAATGCACATATTATCTACTCCATCCGGTTCTCAATAACTAACGTTTTATAAAAATATTTTTGTTTTAATATAATTATCGTTTTAGAAACCCAATGCAATATTAATTGATTTTTTTTCCAAATTTATCCTTATCAATAACTATTCTCTCTCTTAATTTGGTGAAAGACAAATTAAGGATATATTAGTCTATTTGATTTGAAATTATCCCTAATTTATTATTTCTTTAATCTAAGTGCATTCTTCTAAAACGTCAGTTATTGAGAATCAGATAGAGTATTACTTTATAATCAATAAGGATAATTTAGTCATTTTATTATTGAAACTTAGAGCAATTAATTATTTTTTAAACTTTGTGAAACAATAAAAAATGATAGATAAAAATGAATAGAGAGAGTACTAAATGTCCTCTATTGTTTAAATACAATATTTAAATTTTTTCTTTGTCATTTATACTTTTATAAATTTGTTAACATTATTGTTTGAAGTTTGCACTATTATTAAAAAAATCACTTTATTAAAAATATTAATTTATAGGTTATTAAGATTTATTTTTAAATTTAAATTTAAATGTTTTAATCATAAAATTTCAATAAAATTAAACGACATTTTAAAGTTATTTTTTCAATAATATTTAAAATAATATTAAAAAATTAGTTTTAATCTCAATATCAAACATATTTTATATAATTTTTATGTGTATAAATATGATTGTAAATACTTTTTATGTGCATAAATAGATAGAAAGGAAGCAACATTATCTTCATGTGGTATCCTTTTTTTTGTATAAATTAATGCATATTTATATAATCCATGCGTAATGAGTGGCATTTATGCAATCACTACTATTTTAAAATTGTCCAAAAAGTTATAAGGATATTTCCTTCCTAATAAGTATTATGATTCTGAATTTTTACTATAAAATTATTATTTTGTATTTTGCAAAATTCTCATTGCATTGGAGATTTAGATTCTAAATTTATTCAATTTAGAGATAATTAAATATGTTGGTTGATTGAATCTTGAATCTCACAAAGAAAAAAGCGATTTAGATCGATTTTTTTAAAAATTTAACATTTTTCAAATTCTTGCATGCATACACTTGCTTAAGAAAGACAAATTTTTATTACATCTAAATGTAATTATAAAATTTTCAATTGAGATAACAAATGTGTTATGTCATTTTTTTTTAGGAAAGGAAAGACAAATATTATAAGTTGAATGGCAAAATAAGTGACTTGTAAATTAAAATGAATGAATATTGGACATATTGATGAATCAAATAAATCCATTCATAATTAAAAATTACAATTAGTTAAAATTTTTAAATTTAGTTCTTGAATTATTATAAATTATATATACTTATTTAATTATTTTTGCTGTATACCATGGAGCTATAAATTTTAAAAAATAACTATTTGCAACCAAACAAAGCTAAAAAACACCTAGAAAATCATTTTGAAAAAATATAATTCAATTTTGTTGAGTAATTACCCAATTGTAAAATATTAAGAGAATGATGCAAAACGACATTTATTAAGTTTCGTTTGGGGTTAAGTTTCACAAAAGTGTTTTTCAATTAAAAAAAATTTATATTATTTTTAAAACTGTTTTTTTTTTCAAAAACAAGTAAATTGATACTTTTCCTATAAATATTTTTTAAAAAGTAATTTATAAAAAATAATAAAAATTAATCAATTAAATTAAAAAAATTCTAAAAACGTTTTTTTTTAATTCCTAACAGTAATTCAAACGCATTTTTAATCAATCTATTGCTCAATTATCTTTCTCATAATAATATAAATAAAAAATATCTCCTAATTTCTAATAATAATAATAAAAAAAAAAAAAAACAAACACTTGTGCAGTAACGGAACCAGTTTTTTTTTTTAAAGTGACCAATTTTTTTTATACTATAATTTATATTCAAATAGTATATATAATTAAGTTAATTTTCATATATTTAAAAAAAAATTTCACATATAATAAAAAAAATCAAATACAAAATTTAATAATTATACAAAAAAAAAAAAATACATTTTGAAGATTAGGGGTTATAGCCACTGGTCTCCTCCTTTGGTCATTGATTTTGTATGTTTAACTATTGAATTATACATGACAATTGAGTTCAAATTTCACAAAACAATGGATGAATAGTAATTGAAGTGTGATAAAACATGTTTTATACATGTTTCATATTTATTTATTAAGAATTATAAGAAGAAAAAGATACTATCATTAATAATAATAATAAAAAAAATAATAATAAAAAAGAGCGTGCAAGCACGCGCTCAAAATGTTAGGTTCTTCGTAATAAAGCTCTTGACAAGTCGTCGATGGTGATAAAAGAATGAACAGAAACCGCGAAAAAGAAACTGTTCGATTTATTACAAAATCCAAAAATCCCAAACCAATCCAAAATAATTCCAAATATATATATTAAAAAAAAAAAAAAACCCAATTCGTGAATGAATCAATCCCTTCTCTCTCTACAAAAAGTTATCATCTGACAAAATACCACACCAAACTCTTGAAATATTCAATTTTCTTTTTTCTTTTTCCTTTTCCCTTTTCTTTTCTTAAAAGAATTTTCCACAAATCCACGAGCACAATTACTACTCTTTTTACAAAATAATTATTATTAAAAAGAAAAATTGAAAATCAACAACAACAACAAAAAAAAAAAAAAAAAAAAAATGAGAGAAGCGATTAGAGAGAGAATGACTGTTCGTTGTTGTTGTTCTTTTGTTCCTAGTTTTTTCACTTTAGTTCATAAATCAAATTCTTATTATTTTTATTATTTATTAATTTCAAGTTCAATAATGATAATAATAATTAGAAAGAAGAAGAAGAAGAAGAAGAAGTAGACGAACAAGAAGAAGAAGAAGAATTTCTATTAGTATAGTATTAATTAATTACTTTCAATTTATATATAAAATTTATATTTATTTATATAAAAAATTTATATTCCCCAAATCTCACAACCGCACATCTCAATCACACGCACCAAAAATCATCATCTCTCTATCTTCCATTTCCAATTTTTTTCTTCTTTCAGAGAGAGAGAGAGAGAGAAGGAGAAGCTTTTAGAGAGAGAAACTGTATGAATCAATTCTTCTCTTTTTTTTCAACTATGGAAATCTAATATTTGCAAGATCGCTGTTTCGATCTCTTTATTTTTGTGTTATTTCAATTTGTCTGCTTCGATTTCTAGGTTTTTTTTTTGCAATGGATGGAAGCGGTGGTTCTGCTGGTGGTGGTGGTGGTGAAGTAGAGAAGAAGAAGAAACCTCCTGAAGGAGGAGGAGAAGTTAAGACTAAGCGGAAAATGAAAACTGCTTCTCAGCTTGAGATTCTGGAAAAAACTTATGCTGGTTTGTTTTATTTTTTTTTTCAGCTTTGCTAAATTTAATTTTTATTATTAGTTGTTTAATTTTGGCGTTATTTTTGTTTTGTTTTGTTTTTTAATTTTTCTTAACTGAAACTTGTGGTGGTTTTTGAAATGCAGCTCTCTTTACTTAAATTTAGCTTAATGGTTACTCTTTAGTTTTGTTAAATTTTTTAGCTCATTTGTTGCGAACTTTGTGTTTTGTTCAGTGGAGACATATCCCTCTGAGGAATTGCGGGCTCAACTTTCTGTCCAATTAGGACTCTCTGATCGCCAGTTGCAGATGTGGTTCTGTCACCGGCGTTTGAAGGATAGAAAGGCACCTCCAGTGAAGCGCCAACACAAGGATTCACCAGCACCATCTACAGCACCAGCTGGTGAGGAAATGGGGGCAGTGGCTGAGGTTGGAAGTGAACTTGTGCCAGTGTCTGCTTCAGGGTCGAGTCCATTTGGTCATGGGATGGATTTGCGGCGAGTAGTTGCTAGGACCCCTGGAGTGGCTGTCCCAAGAATTAGTGCTGAAATGTCTTCAATGAAGAGGTACTATGAACCACAGCAGTCGGTAGAGGAACATAGAGCTATAGCATTTGTGGAGGCTCAGTTGGGCGAGCCATTGAGGGAGGATGGTCCAATTCTGGGGATGGAATTTGATCCCCTACCACCAGATGCATTTGGTGCACCCATAGGTAAATTTGGTACCCAGATGCTGTTGTTTGCTCCTTTCATCTTTGATGATTATGCGTAGTAATGGGCAGTCATTTAATAAGTTTTGAAATTTACTTTAGTTGAAGTCCATGGCTGACTGTTGGTTTAGTTAGGACAATAAAACAGATAATAGCAGTCAAGATTGTCATGTTTGTCTATGGAGACGTTGATGCATGTAGCCTCTCGACAGTTGTATTTGTCAATATTTGTCAAGGAGACAGGTAGGATGAATCTATGAAATACTCTCTTGAGAGAAGTGTCAATGAGAGATGACATTGGTGATGTGCTTAGAAGATAGATTACTGAGTCAAAATGTTTTGAACAGCAGGCCACCTATTCTTTGCCTTTTGCATTAAGAAATGAAGATAGCATGAACAAAGAAGAATTCGGGTGCATGTGGAATGCTATGTAACAGGATTTTGGTTGGGTAATCTGTGTATGCCAAGACATGACTGTGATTTTTGAAATCAAAGTATATCAGTCTCGTATCGCCACTTTAATGGGCAAAACGGCTGGTTCAAGTTAATTGTTAAATGGGGTAAGCGAGAAGAAGAAAAGAAAGTGGCATGGGGGTGGGGTGTATCTGGGCAGCAACAATGGCTGCATATGGTAGTGGCAGACAGGGAAGAAGATAGAGTGAAGGGTAGGAGGGGCAGACAACATAATGGGCTAAAAAAGAAATACAGTTTTTCTTTTTAACTCGCTTTAAAACACCCTAGCACCTAACACCTTTTAGAGTTGTATTTACGCTGTTAGCCCCAGGATACAAACAAAGGCTAATCAGTGCATTTACTACCAGAATATCTAAAAATTAATGTTTCAATTTTTAGCATAATTTTATAATTTATGACTTTAGTCTAATGTTCAATTTTAATCATTCATATTGCAAGGGGAAGATACTTGTGTCTAAATATGTAGACATTTTTAACCATAAATTGGAAATTTTTTTGTATAATTTCAAATTGATTTAATTTTTTGTAAGAAAGAGGTCTGAAATGATCGTATCTAAGTAATTAGTTCAATTAATTTATGAAGTTGTATTCGATTAATAGCTCTTTAGGTGTTGATAGGATTGACATATTGTTTTATCTAGAATATGATGCAAATCATTTTACAAATTTCTAAAAAAAAATAAAGGTAGCACTGGCCTGTACGGTTACACCTTGGACTGACACTCTGACATCGTTACTGATACTAATACTGATACCATGACAGATACTGTTATTTAAAATCTTAGTTCCAAGCCCTTATAATGCAGGGTTCTGGTTTTTGTTCAAATGAAATATTAAATGTGTCCCTTTTTTTAATCCAGTTTTAAGTTTCTTTTTTTTTCCTCTTTTCATGTTGAACATTAATCATGCTGCCTGTTAACTTTCATGCTAATTATAGACTTTTCACTTCCTTTGGTTTGTGGCACATCTCTATTTGCCAGCATTTAATAGCTTGCTGAAGTTGAGATCTGATGATGATTTTTATATGATACTAGGAACAGCCACAGCAGGGCAGCAAAAGCAGCCTGGACGGTCTTTTGAGGCCAACCTGTATGAGCGACCTGATGTGAAATCTATCAAGGTTAGGCTATGTTCTTTTATTTCTGGCATTGCTAGAGATGATGTTGATAGAATTGATATTGCTATTTATCTCTGTACGTGTCTCCCCATCCCCTTGTACAGGGACCTATTATTCTCTCGATGGAATCATAGTTTAGATCCTAATTAAACCTATCAATTACTGAAAACAGAAAACATAACTGCTGCTCCTAATGGAAGTATACAACTAATTTATTGGAAGGTGATCCCCATATTTGGGTTTGTCGGTTCATTGGAATATGTTAGGACTTTTCCCTTGTAGAAAGTAGGTTGAACAACTAGATTAATATGCTGTTCAGAAAAATAAGAATTATGTTTTTTCTGAGTGTAGTACATGCTTATCTTTCTGTGATGCCTAATCAGGGAACCTTGTTTATAATTGCTATGTTAGTGTTTTTGATTCACTGTTCAGTTTCAATGGGTTCCAAAATCTTATGTGGACTCAGCTCCTGCAGCTCAAATTAACTAGAAATGGAAAGACAAATGTTATACTGGCAAAAGAAAAAACTATGAGGGAGGTGGCAAAACATAGCTTAGAAAGTTTTAGTAGATTGTAAATGTGTTCTGTTAAATATATTTACATCTTTTTCTTTTACTTTCCTTTTGTCAACCTTCCTTTCCCTTCCACAGCCAGCAGAATGTACTTAGTCCTTTGATTCTGGCCCTTTGTCCCCCAGTAGCTGCATGATACTTGCTATCATCTGCTTTATTTCGCTTAATATTAATCTTTTGATGGTTGTGCAAATATGAATTATATATTGTATTTATCCCCCATATTCTAATGTTTATATGGAAAGTAAATTCCTTTTTCACACATTTCATACTTAGGGTACTTCAAGGCCTGTGCATGAATACCAGTTCCTTCCTCAGCAACCAACCGTCAGAACAGATTCATATGAACGAGTTGGTCCGTTCTACCAATATGGTTCACCATCTGACGGTCATAATGCCAAGACTGCAGCATTATCTACAGGACGCCCATTTATGCATGCAAATGAGCAAGTGTCCTCTGGATATGGTTTTACAAGTCAATTGCCCAGTCTAAATCTTATGCCCCAAGAAGGAAGGCAGGGCCACCTCTTGCCATCTGCTACAGCAGAATATGATACTGTAATACGAAAAAACTCCTTGACAAATATTGGCATGGATGCTCAATTTGGTGCTCACCCAATTACTGCATTGGACAATCCATTTATCCCATCTGATAGGAGGGTTACCCCTGATGAGGATGTTTTGCGCATTGAGAGGAAGCGAAAGGTAGATGTGCTGCATTTGGACATATATCCCTTTTACTGTAGACAGGTAACCATGCATGCTTATTTAATGTCTTGCAGAGTGAGGAGGCAAGAATAGCACGTGAAGTTGAAGCCCATGAGAAGAGGATACGAAAAGAGCTTGAAAAGCAAGATATCTTGAGGAGAAAGGTCCAGTTTTACTATCCGCATAATTTCTTCCATGAACCTATAAATTTTATGCAGATGATGTTACATAACTTATACTGTATATCCAGAGGGAAGAGCAAATAAGGAAAGAAATGGAAAGGCATGACCGTGAAAGGCGGAAGGAAGAAGAAAGATTGTTGCGTGAAAAACAGCGAGAAGAGGAGAGGTACCAGAGGGAGCAAAGGCGTGAACTGGAGCGGAGAGAGAGATTCTTGCAGAAGGAGTCTATCAGAGTAAGTTTGTAAACACCGTTTCCAAATTTTCCTCTTATAACTTTGCATATGCGGAGGGCAATGCTGAACTATCCTTTTATAAATTTACAAGTGAGGATAAATTAATCTTTCAATCTCCTTTTTCAATAATCTGTGTATTCAGGCTGAGAAAATGCGACAAAAAGAAGAATTACGCAGAGAAAAGGAGGCAGCAAGGCAAAAAGCTGCTACTGAGAGGGCAATTGCACGCAGAATTGCTAAAGAGTCAATGGAGCTAGTTGACGATGAACGCTTGGAACTCATGGAGTTAGCTGCCTCAAGCAAGGGATTGCCTTCAATAGTTTCTCTTGACTTTGAAACTCTGCAGAATCTTGATTCATTTAGAGGTTGGTTATGTCTCACCTACTTCCTGTTCAAGATATCTGTATATTTGTTAGTAGCTTACTGTTAGGGGTCTATATTTCCACTTTTATCATGTTCATGTTTCTTCGCAATGCTTGAGTTTTATTCCATTGACACTGAAGTGGCAGTTTAATTTTTTTCTGAAATTTCACATACATTTCTAACTGAATTATGTTCTTTTTAAGGCTGCTATCCCCTGTCTATACACTTTTAAATTTTGTAATTTTATGTTGATGCCTTAAAATTTTCAACATTTTATTCATTTTTCCCATGTTAGCATTCATCATTCTGAACATGGATCAATGGAAAATATTTGTGTTTTATGATGCCAAATACTAATTTTAACAAATGGAAGCCTTTTAGCAGTGAGATGCGAGTGAATATTCTCATGCACTGTAAGCTGTGGATGCTATTAAGTATTTTAGTTCAAACATAAATTTTATCACATATATTTTCTAATGCTGGCTGACATGCCAGTATAGACTGAAACTACAGGGTGCCATGTTACTTTTCAACAGTAATTAATATATAATAGGAATATTGCTGCTGTTACTAATGACAATAATTTAATTGCACACGGTGAATCCTTATATAGTCAAAACACAAACTTTAGGCCTTGTTTGGTTACTTAGAAAGAGTGGCCGGTGTTGACCTTTCATTCCCATTCTGAGGTGTTTTATAACTTAAGAGTGAACAGAATGGAAATGAGAAACCAGGGGTGGAAATGCTTTCATTACCTGATTTTTGTACCCACATTGGGCCAGGTATGAGAAACCAGGATTTGGTTTTCTTGTTCCTGCCTTCCTGGTAATCAAATGGGGCCTTAATTCAGAACCCTGAATGATTACACTTATTAAGAACATTTAGATATGTTGCCAAGGAACTTGTACAATTGAATTGTGGATGAATTTTGGTTTCAGTGTGACTGCACAAGCTTACATGTTAATATTTTGTTCTTTATATATAGATAAACTGGCTTTGTTTCCTCCCAAATCTGTGCTATTGAAGAGGCCTTTTGCAATTCAACCTTGGAATAATTCAGAGGATAATGTAGGGAATCTTCTAATGGTGAGTTTAAGCGGTTCTGAATATTTTTTCTTCATAGTTGTACACTTTTGTAGAAGCGATGACCTAGTAACGTTAATCTTCTCTGGTGTTTGCTGTCATAGGCAGTGTGGTAACTGCTCTAGAGAAAAAGATTGAAAATGGATGACTTCAGCCTTTCTTCTAGTTATTAATTTCACACCTGTGTTTGAGTGTAAAAATTGACCACTAACTTATACAAGGACATTTTTCCCTCACTGTTCCGTTGTGGGCATTCACCATTTGCATTCTAATTATAGTAAACGAAAGACATCCATAGTGTGGGTACACTGTCTTCTGTTGCCTAGCTGTAAACTATTTATGATCACTGGGGTTTTTGTGGGCAGATGGGTGATCAGTGGCAAGTGATATATTGAAAATACTGCCTCTATCAGATGGTAGTGTCTGCAGTACTAATTTGGAATGTCCCATAAGAATGTCCACTTTCGTATTTAAGTTAAAACTTAAAAGTCAATCAGTCAAAAGGTTGTTTTGTCAACAATACCCTTCAAAATAACTCTCTTTAATCTTTGTGCCACTTTTCCACTAAAATAAAGGTAAAGTTGGTAAACTGAAGAAAAGTACTTTATTAAAATGGCTCTCCTTAATCTCTGTGCCAAAATCAAAGTGGACACTCATTGTAAGACGGAGGGAGTATTATTTAATCTATTAATGTCTTAACTAAGAAATATTTTGAGTGGAGATATAGGTAAACTGAAAGGCAAATGCCGAAAAGTGGTTTCAGAAATGTAAGTAATAGCTTGTAAATAGTACCGCATTTCATTTTATCTCCTTTAGTATAGAGTCTTTCTTGTCCACCCAAAGTCCCATCTTCCCTCCATGTAATGAAATCCTGATTGTGCTGATTCTTGTTGGTGCTAGAGCTAAGTTGCATTGGTAGGTGAATTTTGGCTCTTTTCTCTTCGTTATTGTTGGAGGGGATCATTTCTGGGTCCAATATTTTAAAGAATTTTTTAGAAGCATAAAGCTTGGCCTTTTTCTTTTTTCTCTCTCTCTCCACTCTCTTCCTATTTTCTTATCGGTTTTTGTGAGGCTCTTGACGGAAATTGTGAACTTGCAGGTTTGGAGGTTCTTAATTACTTTTGTGGATGTTCTTGGGATATGGCCATTCACTATGGATGAATTTGTCCAATCTTTTCATGATTACGTAAGCATTTTTGGATCTTTCACTGAAACGTGTACGGGACTAGACTGTTAGTTCAGTGGTATTTATATGCATTTCCCTTTTCAGGATCCAAGGCTATTAGGTGAAATACATGTTGCTCTTTTGAGAACCATAATTAAAGATATTGAAGATGTTGCTAGGACTCCTGCCTCAGGGTTAGGGGCAAATCAGAATAGTGCTGCTAATCCTGGAGGTGGACATCCACAGATTGTTGAAGGGGCAAGTCTTCCTCAATTGTTTGTTAATCCATATTCTCAGTTGTTTCTTTCTTTTTCAACTGAAATTATTTTGGCCTTTTGTGTCAGGCATATGCATGGGGTTTTGATATATGCAGCTGGCAACGTCACCTAAATGCGTTAACATGGCCTGAAATATTGCGACAGTTTGCTCTTTCTGCAGGATTTGGGCCGCAACTGAAGAAAAGAAATGTTGAGCAGGCTTATCTTCGTGACGATAATGAGGTTCTTCCTGTTTCATTCAGCTTTTCTTCTTTCAACATATAAACTGTCCTATTTTCATTCTCTTGTATTCCCAGAATAATTTCTGTCCTTATAACGCATGTCTTGTGAAAGCTGAGACTATTCCCTCACTATCATTGAATAATTGATTCTAGCAATAAACACTTCCTATCAATTCCTCTTTAATTAGTTCATTTGCTTTGAATGACACATACCTCCATTTTGGCTTTACTAAACACATCATGGAGTGCAGACTTCCTCTTTTTAGTTTTAGTAAATACCTGTCACTGAAATGTCATGTTTATTATGACTTTTGTTATTGTTATGCTGTTGATTGCCATATGGAGGAGACATTATATTAGGACTACAATTATGTTGATTCTGTTTTTTATAGGTAGTGTTAGTTCTCATGCCATCCTGGAAAAGAACTAAAAATTGAAGCCATAGAACAAATTGATATATTACTGTTTTGGAATCCTGCTCTTTTTGTTTGGTAGCTTGGAGCTCAAATTCTTCATTTTTGTTTTTGCTTTTAGCTACTGTTTAAGGAAGCACAATTGATTGTAACTGAATCTTATGCTTGTTTCTAGCAGAGATGGATTCTCCTTGTACTGGGGTGGTTAGCATTTAAATTGCCTAATCAGCCAAGCTTAAAATCAATGGTGGGCTGGTTACATTTTTTTATAAGAAAAGAAAAGGGCAGTACACCATGGAGGACAAGGAACGCTCCTATAAATTCAAAAGACAACTACAAACAAGAACATAACAAATGAGCAAAAGAAGTAATGCCCTCCAATCAAGTTGGATAACATTCAAAAAGAACCTCTATAAAATTCTGGGAGGTGGAACCATAGGCCCACATAGAAAGCTAGAAGCACCAACTTGTACCACAACAAAGGGACATACTTTGATTTTTGAAGATGTGCATTTCTTTATCTGAAGACTTAAAAAAAAAAAAAAAAAATGAAAGCACAATTCCAAAGAATTTTGGTATCTTTCCTGCCACCAAAACTTCTCCATTTTAAACCTACAAGTCTCTAAAGATTCCAGAGACACCTACTGCTCCTCAAAAAATGCTAAAAAGGTGATTCCATATTTGTAACACACAACTCATTGATTCGGAGATAAAGTCTTATTAGGCCTTCTTTTTTTTTCAAAAGATAATTAGTATTCATCTTTTGGGGAATTGTGAACCAAACAAATTCCAAGGCCTTGAGTAGCACTGATGGATTTACAAGAAAACTATGAATATCCACAGGCTCTCATGGGTTATGTTTACTACTGCCTCAACATCCCATCCATCTTGATGCAAATCGTACTTGTTCTTAATAACCTTATAGCAAAAAATTAACCTCTAAAGAAACATACCACAACAATTTACCAATTAGGGCAATGTTTTTAGACACCAATAATCCAATTTGTGATTTGGGCCTACTTCCCAACTTACTTTAATGATAAGAAATCTTCATGAAATGAAGTAATCCTACAGTAGTTAAGATTGATGGTTTTGTTGAGGAAAAACAAATTATCATATTTGGATGATTATGCTGTCCTATGCAGAAAGTAAAAGCTGTAGCCTGTAGGTCAATTTCTCTGATTGTTGCTGTATCTGGTATCGTGTTATTACTATCAGAAGTAACCTGAGAATCACATGTTTCACAGTATTACCTTAAGATATGGCATCTACGTGGGTGCATCTAGTATGTTTATCATTTTCAATTTTAAGGATGGTTCTTTCTTTCGTAGTTGGTTTGAATCGATTCTTGTTTTTATTCTCTTTGGTGTTAAATTCAGGGTATCGATGGTGAAGATGTAATTACTAATTTACGCAGTGGAGCAGCAGTTGAAAATGCTGTTGCTATAATGCAAGAAAGGGGATTTTCTAATCCGCGCAGATCTAGGCATCGGTTGACACCTGGTACAGTTAAGTTTGCAGCATTTCATGTTCTCTCTCTTGAAGGAAGCAATGGTCTGACAATATTAGAAGTTGCAGAAAAGATTCAGGTAATTTGATTGACTAACTGTTCATATATTTGTATGTATGTATATTTTTTTCTTAATATCAAACTTATCTTATTCACTTATATTTTATCAAAGAAATCTGGATTAAGAGATCTCACAACGAGCAAGACGCCGGAAGCTTCAATTGCTGCTGCTTTGTCAAGGGATTCAAAGCTTTTTGAGAGAACAGCTCCATCAACATATTGTGTGCGTCTTGCCTATAGAAAGGATCCAGCTGATGCTGAAGTAATACTTTCAACAGCCAGAGAACGAATCCGGATATTCAAGAGTGGTTTTGTAGATGGAGAAGATGCTGATGATGCTGAAAGAGATGAAGATTCTGAGAGTGATGTGGCAGATGATCCTGAAATTGATGATTTAGGTACTGACTTAAACCTTAAGAAAGAGGCTAGCAATTCTCCAGAAGCAAACAAATTTAATGCAAAAACCCTCTTTGAAAATGGAAAGGAGGGTGATGATGATGCCATCAGGACTCCACAAGTTGGACTTCAGAACGTTGGTGAGGGTTTGTCTTCAATGCATTCTGAAGGCAATGATGAAGTAAAAAGTGTTGGTGCTTCCATTGGCCAATCTGTAGATGTTGCTGGTATAGCTACTAATATTGAGCAAGAAGATGCAGATATTGATGAAAGCAACCTTGGTGAACCGTGGGTTCAGGGACTGATGGAGGGGGAGTACTCTGATCTGAGTGTTGAGGAGCGCCTTAATGCACTTGTTGCATTGATTGGTGTGGCAATTGAAGGAAACTCTATCCGAGTTGTTCTTGAGGTATCATTACTTTTTCCTTCTGGTGAGAAATTTTAAAAATCATTAATTTACTTGTTTGTTGTCTGAAATGAGTGCTTTTCAGGAACGCTTAGAAGCAGCAAATGCTCTAAAGAAGCAAATGTGGGCGGAGGCACAAATTGATAAACGTCGCATGAAAGAAGAGTATGTGATGAAGATCCATTATTCTGCATTTACAGGAAACAAGGTGGAACATAATCTTACAATGCCTACGGTGGAGGTTAGGCAAAGCCCCTTGGTTACTGTTGATGAAAAAATTAATGAGATGTCTATGAATGCTGCTGCTCAGCAAGAACGACCAACTGACCCACAGAATGATGTGAATTATCTTAATAATACACCTGAAGGAAACCTGCAAATGCAAGATCTTTCTGTTGGTCCAGATAGTCTCTCATATCAGCAACCAGGGTATGCTGCAGAAAAGTCACGTTCACAGCTAAAATCCTTCATTGGTCATAAGGCAGAGGAGATGTATGTGTATCGATCATTGCCTCTTGGTCAAGATCGCAGACGTAATCGATACTGGCAATTTATCACATCTGCTTCTTGCAATGATCCTGGCTGTGGCAGGATCTTTGTCGAGTTACATGATGGTCGTTGGAGGCTTATTGATTCTGAACAGGTAGTATTTTTTTCCCAGTTGACTATTTTGCTTTGATAGTTTATATATGACACGTGCTATATTTAATGTGTCTTGTTGCATTTATGTATGCTGTATCTGCAAGAGATGCCTGCCACATGCAATATTTGTCTTTTGAGAGATACTTTGATTTAGTAAATTTAACTCTGCACCAATTACCTGTGCATTATTTTTTCGTCCTCTTTTGTATCTCTTTTTTCTGGCACTGCCCTCATATACATTCTTTTCTGTTTTTATTGTCGTCATTTCTAAAATTTGCTTGCAGGGTTTTGATTCTCTCTTGGCATCCTTGGATGTGCGTGGGGTTAGGGAATCCCATTTGCAGATGATGTTACAAAAGGTTGAGATGCCCTTTAAGGAAGCTGTCAGGAGGAACATGCTACATGCAAACACACAAACACAACGTGGGGACACTGTTAAAGCGGAAGCTGTTGAAATGGTTACTGCTCCTGATTGTAGCACTATTATTGATAGCCCAAGCAGCACTCTATGTGTTTCAGATTCTGATGTGTCTGAGACCTCAACATCTTTTGCTGTTGAACTTGGAAGGAATGAAATTGAGAGGAGTCATGCATTGAAAAGATACCAAGATTTTGAGAAGTGGATATGGAAAGAATGCTTTAATTCTTCAATATTATGTGCTGTGAAGTATGGGAAGAAAAGATGCAGACAACTGCTCAGTGTTTGTGATTACTGCCATGACATCTATTTCTCTGAAGATGACCACTGTCCTTCTTGCCATAAGACGTACGAGCACTCTGGGAATGACTTCAATTTTTCCATACACGTGGCTCATTGTGAAGAGAAAATGAAGGTTGGGCCTGACTATAATTTGCGTGGTTTATCTTCTCCACTGAGGATCAGGTTACTTAAATTGCAATTAGCTTTGATTGAGGTGAGTGCCTTCAATGTATTTATTTTAACAAATTAGCTTTTATGTTCTTAGTATTATTACTGTGAATGACAGCTTGGCAATTAGAATGTAGCTTATAGCATCTGAATTGTGAGTTTTCAGGTTTCTATTCTTCCAGAAGCTCTTCAACCTGTTTGGACTAATGGATATCGAAAATTATGGGGTACAAAGCTGCATTCCTCATTGACAGCTGAAGACTTGCTTCAGGTTTATATGTGGCATTTTCTTTTCTTTTCTTAATTATTTCTGATATGATTATTTACTCTTGGAGTATGAGTCCAGGGTTTTTAGTTTCATCACATAATCAAGCTGCTTGTTACATGGAAATTAACTGTCACTGTTGTTTTTATTGAATTAACATGTCATTTACTTTTGGTAAACATGAAATTAACAAATCAAAATGTCAGTGACAGTTGTTTTATCTATAATTCAATTGTCACTTGTACTCTTGTTATTACTCTTGTTATTATGTTACTTCACCTATTCATGATGACTCTCTTTCTCTCACTTTCTTTGTGTCTGTCTCTCATTTTCTCTGTGTCTGTCTCTCATTCTCTTAATATCCCACATGCATATTCATTCTGCTCTCTGTGTGTGTTAATACACCATATGCATGTTTTCTCTCAGATTTTGACGGTGTTGGAGGGTTCCATTAAAAGAGATTATTTGTCCTCAAACTTTGAAACAACCAATGAACTTTTGGCTTCAGACCACCTATCTGGATTTGTCACTATTGATTTTTCCAGAATGGAAAAAGTTCCTGTGCTTCCATGGTTACCACGAACAACGGCAGCTATAGCTCTAAGAATCATGGAGTTTGATTTATCCATTTCATACACACTGCACCAAAAAGTCGAGTCCCAGAAGGACAGGGGCAATGGAGACTTCATTGTAAGTAATTCTTGTTCAGAGCATAATTTTAGTTCGAATGATCTATATCTCTTCCTTCCTCTCTGCCTTTTTTCTCTCATTATAAAGATGACGATACATGCTTTTAACTATAGGCTCTGCTATGAAGTGATTCTTCCCATCAGTTGCCTCCCTGCCATTCAGTTTGAACTTTGAATCTTAATAAAAGTTGCAACCTGATGATAAGCAATGCAATAATTTGCACCAACTGTTGCAAGGGAATGACTATCTGCTTCCATATTCTAAATTTACAATAATGTGTGTCCTACCCCTGGAAGTAGTCATTCTGTGCTTGAAAATTTTAATAACCCAATTGTAAGTCTGCCTCAGATAGGGAAAACACTTAATTTCTGTTAAAGGAACAAATTATAATAACTTCAGGAGAAAATGAGGGTATAGGAATGATGGATGTACAACAATAATGAATTATTTCTTGTTGTCCAAGATATAAACTGGTGGTAAGATATATTTATTATTTTATTGTTGTATAGGGGGTGTCAAAGTAGGCTTAGGCAGTTAGTTAGAAATTTTGTGCTACCATGCACATGCTAGAGAGAGAGAGAGAGAGAGAGAGAGAGAGAGAAAAGTGTTGTAGTCGTGACAGAATAAGGATGTTTTACAGCTAAATTAAGTACAGACAGAACCATGGGAATTAAAACAAATCAAAGTTGAGTGACCCTGCTTATACATATTTATATTTGGTGACTATAATGAAATTTAGTTGTAAGTTCAATGATTGATTAAAATTGACCCAAATCAATAAGAGCACACTTCAAAGTCTGTTCCGAATTCTAATGGTGAATGTTTGCCTCCTCACATGAGAGTACCTCAAAAATAGCTCTTCCTTGTGCTCTAGGAACCCCATCAGTGCATCATGGTTCTCAAAGGTGCAGAATATACTATGGCTTCATATCTCTGCTGGAGCTTCGTCCTGGATTTCTTAGCATAATTTTTTACTTCGTTGTCTTTTTTTTTTTTTTGGATTGATATGCAATTTTTTCATTCACGTTTTCATGAATTTTTTCGTCCCTATTCCTTAGAAGCTTCCTTCTAAGTTTGCCATTGTGAAAAGCACCCAAGATAGTGAAGCCAATGAAACTCCTCACCAAGCTGGATTGTTTCAAGAAGAGAATTGGGCTGACGTTGGTTTAGGTGGATTGGGTCGTGGAAGGGGTAATCGAGGCCGAGGCCGTGCTCGTATCACCCGTGGTGGGAGGTCTCAAAGAAGGGTTATTGGTTCTAGATCAGAATCTGGTAAGAGAAGTATGGCCACAAATAATAACAGATTAGGGCAGGTACTCTCATGGAAAGGGCAATCACGTGGTCAAGGAGCACGTAAGCGTGGCCGTCGCAGCATTAGAAGTAGGCAGAAACCAGTCAAGAGAAAAACAGCAAGCACTATTGCTGAGACAGATATTCCCAAACAAACAATCTATGGCAAAGCACCTAGAAGGTTGGAAGGGGATGACTGGAATGATGATGAAACAAGATTCCAAGTACAGGGTGCTGAAAATCTCAGCAGCTCGGAAAGATCAGAGTACTATGATGAAAATGGTCAAGCTTCGGGAGATGAATACGATGATCTGGCAGTAGATGACTATGCTGGTGGTTTTAATGTTAAGTCTGATGACTTACTTGAGGGGAGTGATTATAATATAGATGCCAATGAAGATGATGAAGATGACGAGGACGAAGATGAAGATGATCAAGGGGATTTGGATGTTGAGGGATATATAAATGGGGACTCGGATGAAGATGAAATCAGGGATGGAGATGGAGAGCAGATTGGGGACCCAGATGAAGGCACTGGATCTACATCTTCAGATTTCAGTGATTAGAGGAACTTTTAACATAGAGAATGTTAACGCATGAGAAAGTTATCTCTAACTTGTATTCTTTAATGTTCTGCAGCCCTACTCTGCAAGTGAACTTGATGTATTTATAGAAGAAAAGGGTAAATTGTCCATAGCTGATAGCACCTTCCCTTCAGTGGAAATTAAATATCAATCAATAGTCGTTTCTTTTGATTAGTCTTTCTTCAAATTGAACTTTTCCTCCACTTCATTAAATTGAACTGCTCCTTCCTCAATTGGTCATGACTTTAGTCTTCAGTTTCTGACGTTTTAAAATAATATCATATTATACTCTTAAACAATAGGAATTATAATGTATATTAAAGAGAATCTTAGAAGTGTGATTCACTCATCGTATTACACATTAAATTTTCATGCTACCAGAAACAGGAGCAACTATTAAATAATTTTCATCTAGTATGAGATGCCAACGATCTGAAGCATGGTTTTATCAATACGGACTGTATTTCGTTCATCAACCTTAAAATCTAGGAAAAATTATGATCCATATAAAATCTCTGTAATTCTCAAATATTCAACAATAGAAAAATATGTAATCAAAATCTATTACCAAATCAAATCAAATCGCATCAAGAAAAAAAATAACTCCACAATACCTCTCAATTCTATTTTGTTCTAGTTCCTAAATACGTATTCACAAAACATGCATTCTTTCTTTGGATAAAACCAAGTTGATCTCAGCATCCTATAAGCTTTTTAATTCCTGCCTTCTGCTCTGATGTTAGCCTTGTTGGGAACTTAATGTTGAATTTGATTCTCAGATTTCCTCTTCTCATAGTGTCTCTTAGAACTGGCATTCCTTCCCCTGGGACGACCTCCTCATAGTTTGGATGAATTACATTGTTGACTATGATGGATAAATTCCTTCCATCTAAGGTAGTGAGATGGACTGTGTACCCTGTCAGGGCTTCAGCTAAAGAAATTTTTTGTGTCACTATTAAATCATTTCCATCGCGAGTGTATACAGGGTGTGGCTTTTCTTCGATTATGAAGACAAGATCAGCAGGTATAATATTTGGCTGTTCATTTCCTTTCTCTGGGAAAGTGATCTTCGTACCTTTCTTCCACCCAGGCTTTACATCGATTGTTAGGATTTCTTCCACCTGTGTGGTCCTACTGCATCCAAAAAAAGGCAAAATTAACTCAGGATTCAAAATCAACAGCCAAGAACCACTTAAATTAAAGTTGAATTACATAACCAGATCAACGATTTTTTTTTTCATAGGTTACTAAATGGGGTACGCTACATAAACAAAACCCCTAGTATGAGAAGCTCCACAAAGATTATCCTTTTCGACATATATATATATATATATAAAGCAAGCAGTTACATAGTGATATATTCTCCTTGACCAGACAGCTTAAGAAATTCCTGGCCTAGCAGACTCAAAGTTGTCAAGTGTTTGAGAAAGCATAATTAATGACAAACAAGTTAACCCGACACGTTTTCCATCACTCAAAAAACAATTGCAATCATTGTAGTATTAATACCAAGAGTCCCTGCGAAAAACTAGTACTATGTTGGGAATATGTTTTACTTGAATAATAGCCCAAAAGCGAAAAAATATGTACAACGTATTGAACCAGTCTTCCACATTCAAGAGTCACTAGTAAATAGAAGACATTTAGTTTGGTCATTAACATACTCTTGATTATAGTTCATTGGGAAGCAAACATTCTAATATCCCTAAAGACAATGTAATTACAGCATTTAGGAGACAAAAGACATGCTATATTGTAGATCATTAATGATCTCATGGAGTCTTTTCAAACTTGTATGAAGGATGTATTACAAGCTTGTAGATAAACTTCAGATGTACTAAAATATAAGAAAACCTTCATGCTTCCATTGCATAACATTTTTTTAACAGATTATTCTCAACCTAATTCTAAAGATAATGAAAATTATAATATCCTTAAGAAAAGCTCATTTGAGTACAGCTTAAGCCTAAAACAGTTTGTGCCATTTTCCAATTGCTGCACAAGCATCCATTTTAATGTAATCAACAGTTTTGCAGGTGTCTTGGTTATAAAACTTTTTGACAAAAAAATGATAGGAAGTTCCATGCAATATTTCCTATCTGTTTCATAAATTACATTTCAACATATAAGCATTTTATCTGGTACCCTTGAATAAGAATATGACTTCATAAGAAGAAAATATCTTAATACATCTATTGGCAACCTAGAGGAAAGATAACTGAGAGATACTAAGTAACTGCAGACACAATTTCCTCTATTACTTCAAAGAAAATTTATATATATTAAACCAATTTCTTAATGAGAAACTCATGTTATTGAACATTGATCAAAACAACAGAATAGCAACCATTATCATTAATTGAGACTTTGAATAGCAAAAATCCATTTTTCTTAAACAATTAATCCACCAATCTCTTCCTTAGCTGGCTTAATGAGCATACTAGCAAGTTAAATCCTAACCAATGACAAACACTACTTATCTATATCTTGAACAAACAAATCAATGCCCAAATTGAACTTACAAGAAACATTATTACAAAACAGAAAAAACAAAAATCAACATAAAAGAACTACTTAGCACTTACCCACTCATGTCAACAATCTCTCGAGATATCTTCATCTTTCTGGTAGTCCCCTTATAGAGCTCCTCAAGGCTACAAGGCAGCCTATTCTCGATTGCAGAAGCTCTTCTTGGACCAGTTTGATACAGTGATCCTCCTCCTCCATCACCATAAGATCCAAACACATCATCACCAAATATCCCACTTGAGAACCTTGACCCTCTCATGCCTCCAAAACCACCTCCTCCCATGCCTCCAAAACCACCTCCCATGCCTCCAAAACCACCTCCCATGCCTCCAAATGGGCTTGAATACCCAAAAAACTCAGCAAAAATATCATCTGCACTCCGGGGATTGAATCGGAATGATGCAGGAATATCTCCACTGGAGAAGTAGGAAGTTCCACCAGTATCAGGAGGTGGTACCTGGCCTTTTAGACCCTCTTCACCATATTGGTCATACACTGCTCTTTTTTGGGGATCACTGAGAACCTACAAGAAAAACATTGAATTTCAATCTTGAAAATAGAAAAGAAGTAATCAGAACATGAAAAGATTTGACATGCATTTTGCTAGTGGGTAACATATAATAGCAACAATATATATTGAGAACAAAATGGAGGATTAATAAAAAAAAAAAAAGATAGAATCCCAGTAAAAAGCATGACAAACTACAAGTTACAGTAGTGAGATCATGTGATCTTGAAATTTCAAGAATCACCAATTCAAAACAGAGAAACCAATAATGGCCAATAAACTGTGGCTACAAGTGAGAGCTCAATACAGGAGAAAGCAATCCCAAGAAATTAAACATGGACATTCCCAAAGAAAGAGAGACAAAAGGGGATTTTTTTTTTTCCATTGAAATCAAGAAAAACAGTCAAAACCCAGAAATTTCATCGCGATAAAGCAATTTAAAAAGATACCCAGATCACAAGATGCAATTTTTAACTGGTTATATAAACAAGAAAGTAAAAAAGATTTGACAAATATTGAAAAGAAATAAATCAAAGGTAGAATACCTCATAGGCCTCAGAGATATTTTTAAACTTAGCTTCAGCTTCTCTCTTATTATTGGGGTTCTTATCAGGATGCCATTTCATTGCAAGTTTTCTATAAGCTTTCTTCAAATCATCATCTTTCGCATTCCTATCTACTTGTAATACCTTATAGTAATCCACCCCCATTATCAAAAAGGTTCCTTTTTGTCTTCCAAAATTGGGTTCTTTTGGTTCTCTGGTTGGTGGGTATTATCAAAGTTTCTGGCTTTGATGGTTTCGGTGACGGCTGTGGTGATAGTGGTGGTGAAATAGCGGAGTGTGGTGTGTGTATTTTTTTTTCCCCTTTTGGAAATCTGTAGAAGATTCCAGAAATAACCATACTGTTTATTTTTGAGCCTACTAAACTTACATGTGGGTCTTACACAATATGGGTCACTGCCATCCAATTGATGCTTACTGGGACCACAAGATGAATCTGATGGCTAGTGATTGCTTTAGCAGTTGCCGTTGCATTGGTTGTTAGTTCATTGCTGTCACCCTAGCATACTTCATGGCCTGTGACGGAACTACTAGCTACTTAGGCCCAACCCTGTATATTGGACTCTTAACGGGTTCGGTACCCGACCCGAAAATTGCTTTTGATTTAGTAGTGAATTTTCAATTTTGTCCCAAAGAGTCCCCTCTGACTTGGCTGGGCTGGATTAGGTGGAGCTGAATTTGAACAAAGTGTGTTCTATGAAAGTGTGTTGTAGCTTGTATTGCAATTGTTGTAGGTACTCTATTTGAATTTTTTTTTTAATTAATATATACACACACGAATTAAAGATATCACATGTTATTCTCTTCCTTAATTAATTCTAATTAATCTCAATTTGAACTAAATTAAGTTCACATGATTAATATTTATCATTTTATTTATTAATAATTTATTAATTCAATGTTAATCTTATATATTTTCTTTTTAATTTGATTTCGATCGAGATTTCAACTAAATTTTTTTTAATATTAAAGTATTTTTTTAAAAAAATCTAACTTCGATCGAGATTCAATTTTGTAAGTCAACACAAAACAACATTAAATTAATCTTATTGTGTATGATATTAAAAATTTGAATAATTCTCAAATGTATCAAAATAATAATAAATTATTAACTTTTCTTTAATTTTTGAATTGAAACTAAGGTCTTGTTTAAATGAATAATGGGAAGTCAGGTTAGATCCTGTTTAGATGAACAATTTAGCATTTAGACTTTAGCAATTAGCCATTGAAAAATTTACATTTTTACAGTCAGTTTGGTTCACAAATTCATAATTTTTAAAATTAGTAAATAATTAGATTAGTAATTTCATTGAATAGAAATTGCTAAAAATATGATATTAGATTTTACTGAATAGAAGTAGTGTTATTTACTAATACTGCGACTTAATTAAATAATCTCGTATATCAGATAGGTTGTTAGTATTTAAATTTTAGCAATTAACAATTCAAAATTATAATTATAGTTATCAATTGGTAAACTAAATAAATTTTAAATTAAAATAAAATTTATTAATTCCTTACAGAGATTCATTTTTATTCAATCAAAAATTCAGAATTCAAAATAATTTGAATTCATAAATATCAATCTACTAGGATTGTTAATCGATTCAAATGTGACTCACTTGTGTATTTTTCGTTTTTGGAAGATAACTGGACAAAGCATTTCACCAAGAAAACAATTAATAAGCTTAAATTTTAGGATTAACGACAAAAAGGCATAATTATGAAATTAGGTTATTTTTACAATCACATCCAATTTTTCATATTTTATCAATTAGGATCACATAATTTAATTAATGTTTTAGTTACATTTCTATCTAAAATTCATGATTTACATATAATTAAGTTCTTCAATGATAAACAAACAAATCCAAGAAAAAGAGGTATCAATATCCAATGCTTTAATCATAAAAGGCAACATAATCAATAAAAAAAATTTTACTAAATTAGAGAATTACATTGTTAATCAAATCTATAATAAACCTTTCAATATTAACAAGGAATTTGATTAGTGAACCATTTAAGTATTTTAACAGGAAGCTTTACAATACCCACTGCCAAATTTGCCAGACCAGCACAACAAACACAGCATGGGCACAAGCAACTCAATACAGTCCTGAAAATGCCAAAAAATTAAAAAAATCAGAAAAAAAGAAGAAGAAGGTAAAATTAGATGAAAATCTGCAATTTTATGATCTGGGTTTTTCTTCAAAAAGATCAAAACATCATTTTCTGCTATAAAAAATGAATAATAATTAATTAAATAGATCATAAAATTGAAACTAAAATTTACTTCAAAACTTACCCAATGAGCCAAATAACAGCACCAACAAGAGATAAAACCAAAGCAATCAAAGCAAACGGCAGTCCCAGCAAGAAACCCAATGGCCTACAATCTCCCATTTTTCAATCTTTGATTCAAATATTTTCAAATTTTGATTTGATTTGTGGATTTTTTTCTAAAGAAAAAGAGTTTATAAAGAAATCTGAGTGGAGGCTAACACATTACAGATACCAAAATTTATAGCGACCCAGTCGCCGAATTCAACTACTGCTACCTTATTGGGAATTTTTTTTAAATAAATTGACCAAAGTGCCCTAATAAAATTGCTAGTTATTTAGGGGATTTTTAAATTTTGTTTGTAGAAGTTGATGGGTATTTTGGGGAGGATAGAAAATTTTGAAATGTTCGTGTCTGCTTCTTTTGGGTGACGAGTCAAAATGCTGGCAGCCGGTGACGAGTTTAGAGTTGTTATATGTTTTTCAGTTTTCACATTAGATGAGGAAACATTTGGAATAATTTCCTTTTTAATTTAGAATCCTAAATAACTTTAAAAAATATTTTTAGTTAATTTTCATAATATTATTCCAACAAAAAAATATATATAAATGTAAGATTATTGTATATTTATATAAATAATAATAATTATTATTATAATAAATTTTTAAATCAGTCTCGTTGTCAATATTTTTATATTTATGTACAAATGTAAAAATTTAAATTATCAATCACAATAATATTCAATGAAAAAAAAATTATGAGAGAATATATATAATGCAAGTAATTATATTGTAATCTATTGAAAGTATTATACTATTTTACTTTTTTTTTTTTTTCATTTAATTTGTTTAAATAAGATTATTATATAAAAAAAGAAAAAAATTAAATAAACTTTTAAACTTTCATATTAAAAACCATATTAATTAACTAACATTTATTTTTAATTATTTTTTAAATATTTAAAATTATATAAAAATTTTAAAAAATTATAAAAATAGATAAATCAAATAGTGAGTATAAAAAGAGATTCAAAATTTTTTTTACGCTTTATTTTTAATATATATTATATACTTTTATTACTAGGAATTTACATATATATATATATATATATATATATATATATATATATATATATATATATATAAAGAATTGTTTATTAATGATTTATTTTTTCCTTTCGATTCACTCAGATCTATTAAGTAAATGTAAGATTTAATCTAACCTCAAATTCAAATTTTAACACTTTAAATTGGGTTTAAAATGACTTTCATTAGTCGAAATCGAGTTTTGATTTTATCCAAAATGATTCCAAATTATATCAGAATTGGATTCAATCTATGAACAAGAGTGACATTTTTAACTTTAGTGTAATTAGTTTTTGAATGACATTTTCAAAGTGAGATATATCACTTTGAATTTTCCCTTTATTTTTATGGAAGAAATTTATTATTATATTGATAAAATTGAGAACATGTTTCATCCACGTCAAAAATAAATGTTTGGATTCAAAAATTTTATTTCAAATTTAAATTTTAAATAAAAAAATAAAAAAATATCAATTACACTTAAAAATAGATATTATTTCAATATAAATTTAAATCATCACATTATATAATTAATTTAGTAATAGTATATCTTCTGATTTAGGAATAAGATTAAATTCGAGTTTCCTCTCAATATTAAAAAAAATATATAAGTTATTGGATTATATTTTGGTTTTCTCATAACATTTAAAAACAAAAATTCTCTTGAAAAAAAAAATTGCATACATATAAAAAGTTTTATAAATAAATAAATGTTCAAGGGCTGTGGAAAATTGGGCTTCATTTTTGAATTTACAGCCCAGTTTTGATCTGAGATTGTGGTAGAGTTTAAAGAGAGTTCTTGTAACTCATGGGCCTCATTTTGACCCAGCTTCTGGCCCAATCTCACAAAAATGTCCAGTCATAAGAAGATTAAAGGATTTTTTTTTTTTTTTTTTTTAAATATAGAAAGAGGAATTGGTAGTAGGGCTGCAAATGAGTCAAGCTGTTTGCGAACGGTTCGGTATTCGGCTCTATAAAAGCTCGTTTGCGTTCGGCTCGTTTTATAAATGAATCAAATTTGAACTTTACTTTAAAGCTCGATTAATAAACTAGCCGAGTTTGAACAAAGTAAAATTCGACTCGATTAGTCTCGTAAACAGTTCGATAATAAGCTCACGAACATGCTCGATTAATAGACTCATGCATAGCTCGATAATAAGCTCGTGAACAATTTGATTATTATTATTATTATTATTATTATTATTATTATTATTATTATTATTATTATTATTAACTTAATAATTTTGATACTCTAAAAAATATATTTTAATGCTCTTATAAAATTTTTGGTAATTCAATTTGACTAATATATATATATTTCTGATTAATATAATCTAATATTTCCTTATTATGTAATATAATATTCTAATCTTTAAAAATATATTTTTTATTAATTACTCCCTCCATTTTTTTATATGATGAAATAATTTTTTTCAAAATATCTGTCACTTTAGGAAACCAATAAGATTTTAATTTATTTTTTCCAATTATATTTTTATTATCTACTATATAATGAATACACATATTATCCATTACTCTATAATCAATAAGGGTAATTTAGTCATCTTATTTTTGAAACTTAACGTAATTAATTATTTCTTAATCTTTGTGAAACAACAAAAAACGACACATAAAAAGGAATGGAGGGAGTAATATTTTTATAGTACATGTAATGCTCAATTTTATGATTGAATTTTTTTTTTCACTAATTAGATGTTTTTGCTTTTATGTTAGTTTTAAATATTTTTGTTATAATTATTTTATTATAAATAAATATTTAGAATGTTGAGTATTTTGATAAATTATAAATGAATTTTAAAACGAATCGAACTCGATTTTAACTAAATTATAATTTATTAACTAGCTGAGCTCGAGCTCGGCTTGAGTTTAAATAAGTCAAGTTTGAACATGATTTTAAGCTCGATCCAAAACTAGATTCAAAGCTCTAGCTCGGAAGAAAAAAAATATTGAACCGAACCTGAACATGCTAAAACTCGGCTCAACTCGGCTCAATTGTAACCCTAATTGGTAGCCATTTGCCTTCATATATTTTAACTTCAATATATAAAAAATAATCCTAAAATATAAAAATTCAAATATTTTTTAGTTTTTAATTTATGTTAAAAAATTTTAATTCTTGTTTAATAGTTTAGGTTAATTTTACATGCCACTGAATAGTAGTTTAGCAATAAGAGTTTTTTTTTTAGTTGTAATGTGCAAGACATTTAAATTTTAAAAATATTAATATTTTATTTTTCTTTAAATATTAAAAAACCCAATATACACAATCTAATATATTGTCAAATATCTTGCTTCGATTATCTAAAAATCAATGAATTATCATGGCTAGACATGTTAATGGACTCGGGTACCTATATCCGAGCCGCTCAAGCCTGTCCTAAAATTATAGGATTTGGATTAGGTATATTACTTATAAATCCAGCTCGACTCGGTCCAAACACGATTAAAATCCTTAAATTTTGCGGACGAGCCTGATCACATATTTTAAAAGTTGAGCTCGGTCCAACTTTATAAGATATATATATATATATATATATATATATATAATTTCTTGAGTGTTTTAATTTTTGTTTATACTTTAAAATTTCAATATGTATTTGTATAATATTATTTGTTTAGCATAAAATTAATTAGTTTTTAAGCAAATTTGATAAAATTTGATAGTAAAAAACTAAATTTTTTTAATATATATTCGGGTCGGGGCAGACTTTAGCAGATTTTTTTATAAAGAGTGAGCTTAGATTTGGACAACCTAAAATAAATTAATTTCAGACTTGAACTTAAGTAAAAAATTACAAGTCCTGTTGAGCTTGATTGGAATCCGCCCAAACTCGACCTATGAACAGGTCTAATCATAGCCTAATTTGCCTAAAACATGATGGATTTCAACAAAAATGAGATCAATTAGGGTTTATAATATGGTAAGAAAAATTAAAGTACTTATAGAATAATTGTTTAGAGAAATTAGGATATTATTGGTTACAAACAAATCACATAAAGAGAAAAGGGAGTGAGAGAACAAAAAATAATTTCCAATTTGTGATCCATTTACAAAGAAAAAGTGTACAAGAGAAATATTATAAATTAAAAAAATAAAAAATAGAACTTTATTTTAATTAAAAATAAAAATTATAAAAATAAGTTTTAATAAAAAATTAAAAAAATTATAATATATGTATATGTATATATGTACGTATTTATGTGTACATACTATAGACACGTAAGTCTTGCATACAAACAAAAGAATGCTCACCACAAGCCTCATTGGAGAAAGACAAAAAGCTTTTATTCATATCTTTTGCTGCCATTTTCTATATTTTATCTTAAAATATCATATTTTCATATGTCCTTTCATAAACAAACTTTACAATAATTATTATATATAATTTGATGCATGTAATTAATTATTTAATTAATACTCCTTTCATTCCTTTATAACTGACATTTTAGGGAGTTTCACTACAATTAAGAAATAATTAATTAATATTAATTTTAAAAGAAAAATGAATTGAAAGACTAAAATATCGTTAGAATTGTATTGAGCATTAATAACGTTGAACTGATAAGAATAATAGTAAAATTGACAAAAAAAAAATTTTAATTTTATTGATTATGTAAAAGCGACAATTAAATAAAATTTTAAATATTTTTTCAAATATCAATTATAAAGAAACGGAGAGAGTAGCAATTATGTAAACAAAACTTTGCTATTTCTAAGTCGTGGTATCCTTTAGCTCCACAAATTTGATGCACGTAATTAATTATTTAATTAATAGCAATCATTCAACTGTAAATGAATTAATAGAACTTTCAAAATTTCAAAGTAATTTACAATTTATATTATTTTTTCTAATTAGTCTTGTTTGAGAAAATATTCTACAATTTGAATTCATTTTAAATACAATAATTAAATTTATTGGGATACAAATAGGGTATGATAAATTTAATATTTCATGTAACAAGTTTGTATCTAATAACTTAATTTTTAGTTTTATTATTAAAAAAAATAATTAAGTGATGAAGTAACATTTATATATACTTATACTGCATAATATTAAAGTTCAAAATTTATTATTCCCTTCTTTAAAAATATATATGAGTCTGATTAGTCCTCTCATCACTTTAATGGTGTGGAAAGTAGAATGTATTAGAAAATTACAAACTACAAAAATAGTCTCATATCTAAAAATTACAAAATAATAAAAAATATATATATATATAAATAATTAAGGGTCAACTATTCAGTGACTAGTTCTAGTCATTTTGGTTATGGTTGGACCCAAATCTCTCACCTTCTACCTTCTCAATTTAATTCAATTCAACATTCTCAATTCAATTCAAAAATTCAAATTATCATATGGTATCAGAGCATCCGATATATTAAGGCTGCGTTTCAGGGGGAGGATTTCAATTCCGGAAGACTTGGATTTCAATTTCGAAAGATCCGGTCTACATTTCAGGAAAGGATTTCAATTTCAAGTGACAAATCTCAGTTGTACTTGAGAGGAAATGTTAGAAAACTACAAACTACAAAAATAATCTCACATCTAAAAATTACAAAATAATAAAAAAAAACCATATAAATAATAAAAGGTCAATCATCTAAGTGACTAGTGCTTGTCATTTTTATTATGGTTGAACCTAAATCTCTCATCTCCTACCTTCTCAATTCAATTCAATTTAATTCAACATTTTCAATTCAATTCAAAAATTCAAATTATCACAGAAGGTATCATATTCGAGTTTTTCAAATTATAAATAATTGTTATCAATTTGATGAGAAATGTTAAAAGGAAAGCTACCCACTCCATATTTGTGTAGCCTAATATGTTTATGTTAGGTACCCTCCATAGTATAATATATATATATATATATTAAATAAATCCTCTACCTTCAAATTGAGAAAGTATTTTTTTAATAATTAATAATATAGAAGGTGATATATAGAAGTTCATTTAATTGGAGGGACAATTTATTAGTTTGCTATCATTGCAAATAGTACTTAAATGGATATATTACATGTGCATAATCTACCTACCACTCTCTAAAAAAGACAGAAAAGACAGACAAGCTAACCCAGCAGCCAATAGTACATTAATTTTCATTTACGTGTCTATAAATGATGATTATTGCTTTAATTTGGAGTTCGATCAAGTGTATTTAGTGTTAATTCTTAATTTAATTTATGAATTGGAAATTTATTTTTATTTTATTTACCATTATATCTTATACTTTATTTTTAAATTGACAAGTAATTAAGAATATTCTCATCCATTTAAAAAAAAATTCAAAATTTAACCTATTGGTATCAATTTATGCTATTAATTAATAAAATTAGAAAGTGATAATCTAAATAGAAAAAAATTAAATTCAAGACATAATGCTTTACGTTAATTATTAAAATTCAAAAAATAATTTTTGAATGTATAAATCAAACGTATATGAAAATATATCTTTTAATTTATGTAAAAAAAAAACTTAATTTGAATTGACGTGTATATATATAACCCCATTTGATGATATTATTATATATGATATCACAAAGATGTCACAAGCAAAAGCAATGGACCCATCTACAAATCAAATATATTTATGAAGTGGGCACTAATTCTCCTGAGTATCTATACATCAATGACCGACAATCTAATGAGAACATATATAAAACTATATATATATATATATTTATCAATAAAACAGAAATAGAGACTCATAATTTACTGAATTTGCAATCTTACTGCCTAAATAGGGAAATTGAAAGTAGAGATCAAGAGGGTACATCTTAGCTCCCTTTGTGGGGAAGGGCAAGGGGACCTTAACACGGGCAATAGTTTTGAATTGTTTAAGGAGGTGTGGGATACAAGAGGAAAGAAAAAAAATAATAAATAGGGGGACCTCTTTTAGAAAATGACCCTTAATTTTGATAGTGAAAGTTAGATTCCTAATTACAACATAATCACCAGCAACAACAATTATTGCTATTTTGAGGACCCATTTTGTAACATGTACGTCCCTATCTATCTTAAGGACCATTTCAATAAGACATCTCTATGTCCTTATCAACTCTAAACATCTCCATTTTCAAATTTTGCTTTCCCTTATGGTCCATATATTTATCCAAGAGCCTGAAGTAATTGACCCACCGTTTACTTAGAAATTAATTGCCCTCTTACATTCTAATTTAAGTAATCATATTCTTGCCTGTACCGAATGTATAAATCAATCTAATGAGATAATAATATATAGAGCAAAAAATGGTATTTGTCACGACCCGACTCTAGGAGCACGTGATCGGCATTAAGGCACGAGAAAACATAAAGATTCCAGAACCTATAGTAAGCCTAATTACTCATTAAATGATAAAACAGTCAATATGACAGTGGTAACTGTCATATAACTGGAACTATGGACCCACCTGTCAAGCAGAACCTGTGCAAAACATCACATTAATGTCACTCAGGGTAATTATCTCAATAATATCATTATCAACAACCTTATCATTAAGTTCCTGCTTAACAGAACATTCATAACGAGAAAGCTTAACTATCTTCCAAAAACTCAACAACTGAACTAATAATACAAAATTTTAGAAAATGAAAATAACAATGCGGAGTTCTAAATATAAAATACATAATAATATAATATTAATTACATAACTGAGTAATAAAATACAATCCACTGCCGAAGAACGATAGCAGGAATACTCGAATAAAATTTACTTCTCAAGCTCAACTTACAACCTGGGAAAAATGTTGAACATGAATAAGCATTTGACTCAATGAGTTATATAGTTATCAATATAATATGCCATTAAAATGTCAAAAATGCTAATGCATGATGTCAACCAGACAACAATCACATAATCAATTAATGATAGGAATTAGTCGATAAGAACCACACTAAACCTCAATATAGGGAGTCGATCCCCCTATCTTGATTCTCTGAATCTAAGTACTGTCTCTTAAAATCCAATACATAGAATTCCAGCCGTCCATGGCATAAGCCACGCAGCGCCGACTCGATTGGCAACAGTGCCGGGCGATGAGCAAGCCCCCAATCTGTTATACACCAATCATAACTCATCAAATATAATCATCATCATATCATAATCACAATCCTAAGTGGTCCTATGTCATCCCAATCATATCCAAACAAACACAAATAATATGCAGCACAATTACAACAAAACAATTACATACATATGCTAGAATGCTTAATTTATGTTCATAATGCATAACTATATATATATAATATCCAAACAATCAATGCATGTATGCAAGTGAAATATTAATTAAATAAAAGGAATGAAGTGTTATATTAAGCTATATAACTTACAAACTTGACGAATGCCAAACTAGTCCTCCTCGGAGTGTCGATTGACAGCTAACTGGAAAGACGCCTGAAATACTGATACTGTATAACAGGAAAAATTATCAGAACACGGACCACTCCACTACGACACACAAACATCTATAAAGATTCTACCAAAATTTCGGCAGAATCTCCCCTATAACTAGGACTTTACCCAGCTGAAACAATATAAACCAACACATCTAAATATGCCATCAAGGCTCACAATAATCAACAACAATTCAATGACCCCATCCTGGGTCTTCAAACTCAGCAAGCATCGATATAATTTCAATTCATCAATTAACTCAACATCAATCTTACATAATCATCATTACTTAATTTGTTAACTCAAGCTTACGTAAAGAAGATTATTATTAATATACTTATAACTCTTTTAGAAAAACAATTTACTAAAAAAAAGTCTTATTTAAAAAGGGTAATTAACAATTAAAACCACTAAGAGAATTATATATACATAATTATAAACCTTTTAATATCAATTTAATTTTCTTAAAATCATTTTCACGAATTTAACAATATAAAACTCATTTTCAAAGAACAACATAATATTTAAAAATAAATTAAATCTATTCATAATATAAAATTCAATTAAATTTATATTAATCTCAAGTACAATAATAATATTCAATTTCATATTAAATTATATTTAAGCCAATTTAATTCTAACATCCTTTAATTAATTTACTTTCATAAAATTATTTTCAATTAATTTACAAAATTCCTATTAATTTAAATTCACTAATTTTAACTTCAATAATAAAAATAAAATCTAATTAATTCATAAGTCATTCAATTTAACCCCAATAAATTCACACAATCTCATAATCCATTCAAATTATTAATTTAACCCCAAATACATATAAATATGTGCAAAACAATAATTTTTTGGGTATTTAAAACACCGAAATAAATCAATAAAAATAACGTTCTAAGCTTACCTGGGTCGAATTCTCGCAAATTAACTTCGAAATTGAGACGTACGCGTGGAATGCAACTCACTAGAAGCTTCAGATCACCGGCGACGCGTGGGGCTCACTCGCCGGTGACTGGCCGGCGATGCGCCGCCATTGACAGTGGCGGATGGAAGAGCCAATAATACCATTTTGCTTGTCTTGATGCCAAGAACCCAAAAATATCACTCACTCATTGTCACTCGCCGCTGTTTCGCCGGAAAAAGGCTTGAAAGTTTCAGACACCATATTTTTCGATCTACAAATCCGGTGAGTGTCAGAGGGCAAGACAGGTATCAATAGAAAGCTCTTTGGACAAGGATTCGAACGGCACCAATTTCGTTCAATTTGGCCGTCGGAGTTGGCCGAAATCTTCATCAAAAGTTTCTGTCGTTGGAAAATCTTCCCTCCTCACGTGCGCCGCCGTCCAACACCATTTTCCGTCGCCGTTTGCTCGCCCAAGGTTGCCGGTGGATGGGCTTCACAGAGGTAGTGGCGGTGACGCCGAACAGTGATTGGAGATGGGCGATTGGGGCTCCACCGATCCTCTCTCTCTCTCTCTCTCTCTCTTTCTCTGTGTCTCTCAAAACCCGACAGCCCACCTTTATTTCTAATTGGTCCTCTCTAAACCAATCAGAAGCAAGGCTAACTTAAGTAAAAACACATTTTTTTTTTTATAATAATAATAATAATAATATTTACTTTAAACAATAACAAATTAATATTAATATTTATTTAAAATCTATAATTCAAAATAATAATTTGATCTAATAAATAATTTCCTTAAACTTTAATAATCAATATTAAAATCAATATTTTCTTAAATTTTTGAAATTAATCCTTTAATAGATAAACTATTATAAATCAAAACATTATTATTAATTTCATAAAATATTCTTGTTTCATGAATTATCAATTGTACAAAATTTTTCACTACTTAAAATACAAATATAATAATAAATATAATTAAATAATATATTTTTAAAATAATGATAGTGATTTAAATTTTTATTAAATGCAAGTATAACAACTTGAATTAAATGATTATATTTCTGTACGAAAATAAGATTTTTTAAAATAAATAAAAATTTCAGATTATTACAGTATTGATATATTTTCACTTGGTAAAAAATAAATAAAAAAGTTATATTGATTAAAATATCCTATCACTCGTTGATTGATGTATAAGAAATAAGCCTATGCACCCAGTGCAAGTAATTAAGAATTTCCCAATCATATAGTTTCTTAATTCATTGCTAACTATTTCTTGAAACTTATTTCCATTCTTTATTTATACACAACTTTAAATTAAGAAAAAGCTCTAAGTAAAATGATATATTTGTCTGTATTTTATAATTATAACTCAAAATTTCTCCAAACGATTTATTAAATTTAAAAACGTTTGATAAAAGTGTTTTGAGTATGTTAATCTTTAAAATGTCTCATTAAGAATAAATTTAGATTCTGACACATTAAAATCTAAAAACGTTTGATAAAAGTGTTTTGAGTATGTTAATCTTTAAAGGCTATTATAATTTCATAGAATTTATTTATGGTAAAAATTTTCAATAGTAATTGTGATTAAAATTTTGATTATTTCTATCAGTGTTATTAGAATCAAACTGAACATTAAAATATAAAATTAAAAATAAAAGTTTAATTAATTGTTGATTCAATGGTTCAATTGCAGGTTCTTTTATTAGTAAAATTTTACATTTTTTTGCAATTAGATAATATATAAAAATATAGTTAAATGTATATATGTATATAAATATTTATGCTTTTTATATGTAATTAATGTTTTAAAACTTAAAAATCTATTATGTGTATATTAAAGTTGAAGCATTCAACTCTCTTTATACTCACTATTTCATTTATCTTTTATTATAAAATTTTGAGTTTTTACATAATTTTAAATATTTAAAAATTAATTAAAAATAAATATTAAGTAATTAATGAAGTATAGATGATTAAAAATAAATGTTAGGTAATTAATGAAGTATTTAATATAAAAATTAAGATTTTTTAAAAAAAAAAAATTCACATAATAACTTTATTTGAATAAATTAAGTAAAGAAAAAAAAAATTGAAAACACATTATAAGAAAAATGAATAATAAGATAAAATAATATTTTTGATATATTTTATTATTTTCATTTTTATATTCTCCCATAATTTTTTTTATTATAAATGTGATGGATAATATGAATTTTTATATTAGTATAAAAATATTGATAGGAAATTTATTAAAACAATAATAATTATTAATACATAATAATTTTATATTTGTATTTTTTAGAATAATATTTATATATCTTTACTTTTATTATATGAGATAGAAATAAATATTTTTAATGTTAAATTACGCAAAATGCAAGTTTACAACTAATTATTTATTAAAATTTTTAATTTAACTAATTTGTTATTTGTTATGAGTCGTGATTCAACCAATCCGACTATTTAACGGTTTGGTTCTGATAAGTATATATGTTGTCAATATAAGATTGTGACAAAATCTTGGAAAGGAAAGGGAAACCAAAGAAATAGACTAAACAACTTGAGGGGGAATATATAATAATATCTATTAAATGTGGCTACATTGTTTTTTTCTTGCAAATTAATTAAATGAATAAAAAGGGTTAGACTTGGTTGTAATGTGAAAATAAGTTTTTCAATATAATCTTAATCTAATTAATATCCTTATTGATTAGTTATAGGAGAATCTTCTTTTTTTTTTTTTTTTTTTTTTTTTTAACTATCTATTTTCTTTTTTCCCCTCACCTTCTCTCTCACCTTCTCTCTAATCCTTGCCTCTCTCATTAGGCTTTCCGATTGGGAGAATCCCAAGTGGCTCTGGCCACCTGTGGGAACCCCCGTTTCTCTTATTTCTTTTAGTTTTTTATGATTTTTTCTTTAGCTTTTGCATGAATAAGGGGCTGTATGCCTTATTAGCTTGTTTTTTCTCTCCCGTTCGATACGGGTTCTTTTGGTTTTGTGATGTTATTGTTCAGATATGCTCTTTAGGTATGGTGGTTGCCCCCTCTATATACGGCTGGGTCCGGCTCTCCCCTAATCATCAGATCTTCAAGTTTCAATTTTTAGATGATGATTTTGGGGAGGGGGAAAAGGATGCTGAGGCTGGAGAGGATGCTTCTTGGATTAAAATGGTGGTTTTTAGTCAGTGCTCCTTTATGGTTGACCAAGAACCATTACTGGTTCTTGTCTATGTGTTTTGGCCCGGTTATGGTTCCATCATTTGGGCAAACGTAAAGTTCTCTCAGTGCATGTCTTCTTGATTTGATCCAACCGATTGACTTTTGATCTTTCATTTACTTCAGTTCTTCCCTCAGCCCTAGGTGGAGGTGGCGGTGCTGGGCATGGAGAATGAAGCTTCTGGATGTGAGGGACAAGGGTTCAATTGTAATTTGTTCTATATAGGCCATAGGGCTGGTGTTTCTTTGGGCTTTAAGCCCATTTGTTTTAACCCATTGAAAGGTAGTTCTAATGTGGACAAGTGGGTTCATAAATTTTTTATTTGTTGAATCAAATTTGTTTGTAAGGGTTATTGTACTATTATGAACTTTATGCCTTATTAATATCAGCATTTTTTTTTCTTTGGGAAAAAAAAAAAGATTAGTTATAGGATATCTTTCTTTTACATTGTTTTTAAGATTGTAAATTTGTCATTTATCAGCGGTGGATCTCTGGAGTGGAAAGTGATAGTTGTTCTCCTAAAATTTTTAAATAATCTTTTTTTTAGATACAATGAAAGTCTAATTGATCGAAATAAGCTACACAATATAAGTAGTCTTCCCCTTTAATATGTCTCACCAAATTGGTGACAATTTTTTATAGTTTGAGAGATTCGAACCTGAAATTTTCACTTTATACACTCTTAAAGAAGATAAGAAAATCAATCAAATCATACATGATTAGCTTTTTAAACAATCTTTAATATATATTGAAAATTTACCTAAATTTTTATAAAATAACATTCGATCTCAAGATTTTTTAACAAATCTTAATGTTGTCCTCCAATCCTACGAAGCTAGATCCGTAACTGCTTAAATGATTTTAGCTTTTGGACTTAATTTTTTGTAGAGGTCCACTTCATAAATTACTATATCTATCTTGTGTATATATTTAACAATGAACATATTACTTAGAATAATATTGGTAGTTAATTTCATTGGGAAATTAAAGTAGAAGTACAACTACCATAACTATCAGTCAACTAGTTTTGGTCGTTATCAAATCATGAGAAAGAAAGGCCAACGAAATCAAGAACTTAAAAAAAGAAAAGAAAAAGAATTTTTAAAAATAAATGCAAAGTAGAAGTTCAACTTTGTCATGCTGTTAGCAAAGACATGGAAAGTTCATTGCCTTCAATTCTATCTTCACCATCCCTATTTCTCAGTTAGGATATATATATATATATATGGCCATATATATATATATATGGCCAAAGTCTCAGTTAGGATATTGAATTTTAAGAAATTTGAATTTTTCTTAACAGCGAGTGAGAAAAAATAAGATGAAGTTGTAGTTAATTTATAAATTCATAAAACTTATAGTTAAAAAAAAAATAAAATAAAAAGTGTGATAGAATATATATTGTTTAGTAGTTTTGACATTTCATAAAGAATTATAAGAATGATTGGATGAATTTTACATTATTATTATCGTTAAGAAATATTGGATGATCTTAAAAATAATTTTTTAAGATGGTTTTAGTTTGAGGCATTGAAGCAACAAAGACACATGGAGTATAAAGAGAATGGACTTGACATTTACTTAATTTTAACCCAAAAAAAAAAAAAAAAAAATTATTAGAAATGTTAATTATTATCTCGTTCAGCTTTGATTTTCGATTAGGTTTTGATGTCTCAATTTAAAATATTATTAGAAAATGCATCGACTACTTAAATATTGTTTAAAAATATAAAATTCTTCTTGTAGAATCACAATGACTATTAATTTTTTACTTCAATTCACAAATTATGACTAAAATAGTGAAATTAATATTTAGAAAACAGCATAATATGATAAAATCTGAATGAAATAGGGAAATAACATGCATATTTTTAAGACTATAACCAACACCTCAGCTGGTTGGATGGACTTGAGTGGCATCACTCATTTAGCTGAGAGGTCAAATTAAATATTATATGACAAGAAGTTTAGCAAGTCAAAAGTAAGCAGTAAGGAGTACCATACCTAATAATGGACTGATCAAATCCAACGATTCCAAAATAATTGACCTCACTAATCATCAACCTGTTGTTATTTGGCAAAAAAAAAAAAAAAAAAAAAATCATCAACCTGTTGTTTTGGGTACACTAATTATTTGTAGGACCTATATATATATATATATATATATATATATATATATACACACACACACACACACTTTTATTTAATTAGAATTATAAAATTTCTTATTCTGCTAAAAATGTTTGAATTTATATATTTACTATTGATGATTTTTTAAAAAAAAAAAAAATTAAAGGTGATTTGTACATACATAGTACAATTTAATTTTAAGTAATTTAATTTACTTGAAAAATACTATGATGTATTTAGAAATGAAATTAACTGATATATTAAAAATATATTTATTTTTTTCTCTCCACTTTATTAATTAGAATAAGTTTAGACTAATTCTTAAGAAATAATTTTTGAATATAATTGAATTGAATGTAAAGGTATAATTTTAATATTCATACAAATTGAGACAAAATATATTAGGAGGAAAGTACCTGATTTTCATTAAAATTAAATCACTTAATTGGAATTTCGCATTTAATAACTAGATACTGCATTTATTCACTCTTTTATATATTAAAAAAAAAGTCCAGTTAGTCAATTTCCCCTATACAACATGAACGACAGTTTTAAAAAATATTACGTAAATTACACGTATCAATTAGATACAAAACTGATCTAATGGTAAAGCAATGAAAAAAATATAACTATTAAAATAACAATGATATTAAATATTATAAATAAAATTCAAAACTCTATATAAATAGAAATCGAATATAAAATATACTATTATTTCAATTTTGGTCTTATAAGTGCTTATGTAAAATTTTGGATTATATATAATTAGACTTATTTATGAATCGGAATTATTTTTTAAAATTTTCAAAGTCTTGATCCATCCAATCTACAATTTCTCTTATAAATTGAGATCGCAAATCAATTCACAAACATATTTACATCGTAATAAATGAGAGGAAAAAAAAAAAGACAGACCTAAATTAATTTAAAGGAGTATAATACAGTATGATTTATAAATATTACATTTATCAAAAGACGTCGTATAAAATCGTTTAGAGTGGAAATAAAAAATTCATATAGCTGATCTTAATTAATTTTAAGATTAAAACTTAGTTGAGTTGTATTCATGGTAGTCAACTCAACTTAATATTTTTCATCAATATTTGATAAATAAGGGATTGAAACTTTAAAAACTGAATATTAATAAAGAAAAAGCAACTAAATTACTGCTAGTTATAAAATAATAATTGATTAATAATTTGTTGTGAGTAATTAACACATTATTGTGTTAATTAACACATTTCCCGCTTGTAAACAACTAATGTCATTGTGTGAATATATATATATATTAAATATATATTAATAAGAAATATGCAATTAATAAGAAAAAGCGCAAGTTGCTAGTAGCCACAAACAAGGAAGACAGCTAAAAAGCTAGCAAATCATAAAAGCATTAATTTCTTTTAATATTAAATAAAAAATCATATAAGGATTAGCGTACTCTTTTAAAATTATCATGATTTTGAGGTGTGTACATATCTCTTTTCTATCCCTATGTGTATGTTTGTGCGTATATATATTTCAAAAAAAATAAAAAATCATATATATATATAGAAAATTACTGAATCCAACATTATATAGAGGACACACAGTCCCACAAGCAAAATGCACAAAAGCTTTTATATAATTATTATATGATTGATAAACTCATATATTATCCATACATTAAAATAACACATTTTCAAAAATTCAGTTATAAGTAGTATAATTTTTTTTTATATAAATATAATTAAAATTTAAATACAAATGTATTAAGTATCAAACTGACAATTATATCAAATAATACAACTTAATTTAAATTAAAAAGACAAAAATAAACAAAAGTAAAAGTCAAATAAGCAAACTAGATCAACTTTAGATATAATTATTATATGATATGAATCATAAATTTTGGTATGAATTTATTATTAGTTTTCCCTTATATATATATATAGGAAATGATGATAAAAGGAATTTCATTTTCAGAATGGCAGTGCCTTACTGTAACTGTAACTGTTATAAATTATTAAATTTATTGTAGCTGTTGATATTTAGTTAAGCTTATTGTATATGTAATGGTTATGAAGGCATCAAAGGACTCATTTGGGTGAAAATGATGTAACTTCCATTATAGGAAAGGACAAGGAGGACCAGACCAGCTAGAAAAGGATATGTCTCCTCCTCTTCTTCAAATCATGGTTTAAATTTCAAATCTACAATTCTAATTTTTTTTTTTCTTGTAATTAGATAGTTTAAAGCTGCACTTCTTTTTAATTAGTTATTTAATTATATAGATATGTAAATTTAATAATTTCGATAGATCTAGTTGTTTTATTTTAATTTAGTGTAGAATATCTATCTTCCCATAAAACTTTTACAACACTAATTAATTACCATTTTCATCAGAATTTTTTAGCAAAGTTGAAAGTTGCATTACTGAAATTAATGGAGAATTAGAATTAATTAAAGGGTAATTAATAGAAATTTTTGTCCCTGATAATCTATTACTCCCTCCGTTTCACAATAACTATCGTTTTAGAGGAATACACTTAGGTTAACGAAGCAATAAATTAGAAATAATTTCAAACCAAATAAACTAATATACTCTTAATTTGTCTTTCACCAAAATTTTACCAATAATACTAAGTCAATTAATGTTAAGGATAAATTTAAAAAAAAAATCAATTAATGTTACATTGGGTTTGTAAAACGATAAGTATATTGAAACAAAATCACTTTTCTAAAAAAACAGTTATTGTAAAACGGAGGGAGTATATCTATATACTTATAAAGTAAAGCTAAAGCTTAGAGAAACTCCTTCATCATTAGGTGGATGGCTCTAAATGTCTCTAAAATATTTTTTTTTCTATGAAGTGATTAAAATTTATATCTTTTTGGTTAAAAAAAATGAAATTAATAATAATTATTATAAATTGATAAATAAATATATTAAATGTAACATTGTAACCCTTTAATTTCTCAACTTATGTATTTAATTTGGAATTTATTATATATTTCTATTAATTGTTACGTTCTTTAATTTAATGCTAATTTTATTGTAGATATATTTCATAATGTTTCATTGTTCATGAGTTAACTATAATTATAAAATAATTACATTATAGTTTCTTTATTAAATTTATTAAATTAATATTTTATTTCATACAATGTTTTACTTTTTAAACTTTTAAATTACCTAGGTATAAAGTTATAATTAATCAAAAAATAATAATATAAAAAAATAATATAATACTTTTAATACATTATAATATAATTATTTTTATTATATTATCCCATAATTATTTTTTTAATTGAATATATTGTAACTGATAATTTGAAATTTTATAAAGATAAAAATATTGACGGGGAGATCGGCTTAAAAATCTATTACAATAACAATAATTTTACATTTATATATCTTTTTGTTAAAAATAATATTTATATATATTTACATTTTTATGATGCATGAAAATTAACTAAAAATATTTTCTAATAATAAATTGTGCGAAGCGCGAGTTTACGAACTAGTGTCTATTAAAGTTAAAGCATGATGAAACTCTCTCTATACTTATTATTGTATTTATCTTTTTTTTTTATAAAATTTTAAAATTTTTATATAATTTTAAGTATTTAATAAAATAATTAAAATAAATATAAGATAATTAATATGGTATTAAAAATGAAAGTTTAAGAGTTTTTTTATAAAAAAAATATTTATTTCTTCATAATAAACTTTATTTGAATAAATTAAATAAAAAAATAAATAGAAAATAACACTATAAAAAATAAATAAATAAGTAGGATAAAATAATATTTTTAATATATTTTAATTATTTTCAATATTATATTTTCTTATAATTCGCTTTTTTTTATTGTATATTATAATTAATAATTATTTATATAAAATATATAATAATTTTATATTTATAAATTTTAATTTAGAATAATTTTTATATAATATTACTTTTACAACATATAAAATTAATTAAAAAAATACTTTTTTAATAATAAGCTGCGTAAAAGCGTGAGTAATGAATAGTTTTGATTTGAGATAGTCACATTCTTTTCGGAAAACAACTGGGACGTGTGTGTGGCGAGGGGGGAGGGCGGCTTTTCAATTTCAGAGGACATTGTTTTCAGGTTTCAAAATCCATGTACTGCATCAGCTTGTATTAAAAAATAGGTTCTGAGAGTACGTAAAAATATAATTTAATGATAAGTGTATATATAATATAAATAATAATTTTAAATTCGATTTTCTCTATTTCGGTAAAAAAAAAAAAAAATCTGAAAATTAATTAATACTCCATTTTTCATATTTATATAGCAGACAACTAATTTTTTTTAAGTATACTTTTTCCTTTTAATTCAAAGGGTAGAAACATATTAAAAACCCCCGTGCATATATATATATATATATATAATATGCTAAAACCGTTCCTTCAATACAGAAAATCAGGGTTTTACCTATATGTTTGAAAAATAAATATTACTATAATTGAATGAGAAATTATAAAAAATAAATTAAATATAAAAAATGAATATATAAATATAAAAAGTTAATGAACAAATACGAAGTGAATAATATTTATAATATTAGAATTATGTTTTAAGATTTTAATAATAAATTTCTGAAAGTTCAAAATAGAATTGAAAAGATTCAAAATGTTAATATATTATATTCATGTTATTTGGCAAATAAATGAGATTCAAATGCACTTTAATGAATAATAATAATAATAATATAGACTAGTAATATATATAGAATTATATATATATTAATTTTATAATAATATATAGAATTTTATTTTATATTCATCCCTCAATCTTCTTTAATGCATTAGAAGATAGATATTTAGTGTAATTGATGTTATTTTCTAATATGTTGGTCCATCGAAATTTTAAATGATGAGTTATATATTAAAAATAAACTCTTAATTTAATTTCTATAAATCTATCATACTTAATTTAAAATTTAAATTCGAGATTTCTCGACGAAAATTCTTTACAAATTGACATTTATATTTTGTTGCATTTCAATTTTCCTTCATAAAAGAAAGACATCTATATTCACCACATTCATACTAACTAAATCACCATTTTAATTAAGAAAAATTACAATATATAACTTGATTTACATAGTGGAGTCATACATATGAGAAATAGATTTCAAATGAGGAAAGGACAACACTTCTAATAATCCAAATAACAACTACGTACTGTACTGTACTGCAACCATTTTTGAACCACATAACAAAGGCTTTTCAATTTTAATAATTAATAATATTTAACTATATAAAAAACATAATTATTATAAAGGAAATGTTGATTTGTTTTACTCACATTATTCAATCATTATCTTTTCCACACTGTACATAACAGATACACATCAACTAAAAGGATAATTTCCCTAATAAAATCTATTAATTTCCTTTTATATATATATATATATATATACAACATTATTAATAAATTAGTTCACGAGCACTTTCCTGATTTTGAAATTAAAAAAAATAAAAAAAAAATAAAGCTATCCACAAAACCCAATTTATATATATTATATTTGGAACAATTATGAGTATAACAAAGTCTAAACAATACAAAAATAAAAATAAAAACAAACAAATCTCAGAGATCTCAAAACACAAGTTGTGGTTGAGATCCAATCTTTCTCCACACATCCTCTGTCACTCTGCAAAAGATAAAAAACAAAACTAGCTAACAAAACCACTTTAACACATCAAATACTCTCATTGTCTCCCCATCTCCTCCAACTCTCCTCCCCATCGTTCTCCGATTAACCGGAAAAACAAGAAAAGGAAAAGAAAATAATATACACATCAAAATAAAATGAATTTAGCCTCCTAGCTACCTTATATATTATATTCCACTTCCATGCCCATAATATTACATGCAATATATATATAGTGTGTAATTGCACCATATATATATATAGTAAATATTTACTATATATAGAGAGTGTGCAATTCTTGGAATTTTTTTTTTTTTTTCTAAGTAGTATTTTTTTTTTGGTTGGATTGATGCTAGCTGTGTCACCTTTGAGAAACACCATCACAAGAGAAGATGAGAGGCAAGAACAGATGGAGAGTACTTTTAGTAGTGGAGGAAATGAAGAGTTTCCGGATTTGCTCGAAAGCATCGATTTCGACGATCTTTTTATGGGGATCAATGATGGGGATGTGTTGCCTGATTTGGAGATGGATCCTGAAATTCTTGCTGAATTCTCCGTTAGTACTGGTAGCCGAGAGGATTCAGAAATGAACACATCGGTTGTCTCGAACGAGAAGGTGGAAGATAAAAATAATAATCCAAGAAGCAAAGAAGAGGATGATAAAGTCTCGAATTCGAATTCTGAGTCAAGGTTAGATTCAAGTTTGAGTACAAAAGGAGAAGAGATTGTGAGCAAGAGAGATGAAAAAAGTGATAAAGGAAGAAAATCATCATCAACAACAACACAATCCAAGAAATATAGTAATAATAATAATAATAATAATAATCAAGGCAAGAGAAAAGTGAAGGTAAATATATATATATTTATGTTATTAATTTTTTTTTATATATATTTAATAAAATTAATTATAATCAAACTTTCTTTAAATTTTGAATCTCAAAATCAATGTTCACGAGAACCACGGGAATTTGTGAATTATCCATAAGATAGGACTCACAATTGAACCTTATTAGAGGGTTTTTGAATACAAAAAAGAAAAAGAAAAAAAAGCCATACCCAGCAAAGAGGATTGAATGAGTAATTGTTTTCAAGGAGTTGTTTTTTAGTATATCTTGAATTCTGTGAATAGGTGGATTGGACGCCAGAGCTGCACAGGAGATTTGTGCAAGCAGTGGAGCAATTAGGGGTGGATAAGGCAGTGCCTTCAAGGATTTTAGAGCTTATGGGAATTGATTGTCTCACTCGCCATAATATCGCCAGCCATCTCCAAGTACATATTTTTACTTTAACTCTTCTCTTCTCTTATTATTATTATCTTCTTTAAAGCTTCTGTTAATTACTACTTTCCTTTTCTAATGATCTCTTTCTAATTATAAATTTCATATAACTTTTTGTTCTTTGATATCTTCCACTTTCCATTTTCCTTCTAACATATATAAGAAATCTCCATGAATTGATCAATTGATTTCTTGTTGTTACTTGTTTAAATATGCATTTGATTTCCAAGAAAATGAACCAACATAAAAGATAATATTCAATTTTTTATTAATTTAACTTTAAATAATCTCGTAATTTCAATTTTAAAACAGACTCCAATACCACTTATTAAACAAAAAAACGTTGATGTATATATATAAATTTACTTTTTGATTTTTTTTTCTTTGTTATATATATATATATAATCCCAAAGAAAATAATTATTGAGAATCCAATTTTCTACATGTTTCTATTTTCAATCAACTTGTGAATCTTAGTTGAGTTCTTTTTTGTTTTGAACTGAATCTTAATTGAATTCTTGATATATAGTTTAAGTCACAACTTAATTATTAACAAGAAATTGAGTTGTTTGATGAATATTAATATTGAATAATATTGTTGAATATATGTGCAGAAATATCGATCTCACCGGAAACATTTGCTAGCTCGTGAAGCTGAGGCAGCTACATGGAGTCAAAGAAGGCAAATGTATGGAGCTGCCGGAGGTGGTGGTGGCGGTGTCAAAAGAGACATGACACCTTGGCATGCACCAACTATGGGGTTCCCTCCCATTACACCCATGCACCACCACCATTTTAGACCCTTGCATGTGTGGGGTCATCCACCAATGGACCAACCCTTAATGCACATGTGGCCTAAACATCTAGTTCATTCACCATCGCCTCCGCCGCATACATGGCCTCCACACCCACCAGACCCTTCATATTGGCACCACCACCACCACCACCAGCAACGGGTAAACCCTTAGCTAGTCGTCTAATTCATTATTATTTTTAATTATTGCATTTAGTTTATAGAAAATTATAAATGAACATCTCTAAACTGGCATATAATTGGTGGTTTTGGTGTAGGTTCCAAATGGACTAATTCCAGCACCGCCAGGGACGCCTTGCTTTCCACAACCACTGACACCAACGGTGAATAATAATAATTTTCCTTACTGTTTTGGACTCTTTAAAGTTGTTTGTTTCTTGAGTTTTGGAAGCTTATAAAGAACTAGCTAGTATTATGTTGGAATAATTGTATATCTTTTTTAATAATTTTATTTATAATAGTAAGTGTAACTAATAAAGAAAATAAAAATATTTGTAGAGATATGGCACAGGTCCTGTGCCTGGTATCCCACCACATGCCATGTACAAAGTAGAGGCTGCAGGCATTGGAGTTCCGACTAGACAATCACCACCAGCTCCCCATCATCTACTCATCGACTTTTATCCGGTCAGTCTCTCTTCTTTAATTTCTTTATTATTAATCATTATTCTTCTCTTTACCTTTTCCTTGCTAATTATAGATTATAATTTATAAAGCTTCTTAATTATTTACTTTAATAGTGGTGAAATATCAGTCTCTTCCTAATCATATACTAAAACCATATTTTACGTATAGATTTGCATGATAAAAAATTGTAACGTTATTGCGTTTATATATATAAACTATTATATATGTAAATTTGCATTTGTTGTTAATTTCTGTAATTAATTTAATGGGTGAGAATTTTAAAACAGTCAAAGGAGAGTGTAGATGCAGTTATTGGAGATGCTTTATCAAAGCCATGGCTGCCACTTCCTCTAGGATTAAAGCCACCGTCTCTTGATGGTGTTTTAGGGGAGCTGCAAAGACAAGGTGTGCCCAAAATACCACCAACTTGTGCTTGATGATCAATTGCTAGAACATCCTTCCAAAGGCAGTTTGTTCTTCATCATCAAAACCCTAAATTTGACGACATTTCCTCTGCGTTTCCTGTATACATGTAATCTCTGAGTTCTTTTTTCGTCTTAATTAACTTTCCCCTCTTCTTTTTTGTAGCTTATTAATTTTCTCTCTAAAACAGAGTATTGTTTTCTTGTTCTTGTTCTTGGCAAGGACAGTTTGTTCATTAATTAGCTTAATCATATATATCTATATATATGTGTAATAATAATAATAATAAGTATAATATATAATGGTTCCACATATAATACCAGTCTATATATATTAAAGGTCCGTTCAGTATTATTTTCTATTTTTTGTTTTTAAAAAACAAAAACAAAATTTTGAAAATCAGAATTTATTATTTTTGATTTTTTATTTTCAAAATGTTTTTAGATAAATATGAAAATAATAATAATAATAATTTTTTTAAAAATATTTTCTAATATTTATTTTTTTAAAATTTAAAAAAAAAACAGAAAATCGCAGTGATACCAAACACCCCTTAACTTATTAAAGATTTACCTTCCTCCTCTTCTTTTAGGATCTATATATTAGAAATTGGAAATTTATATATATGTATATATATAAAGCAAAGAGTTTCATCATTGTAATATTGAGGATATATATAAAATTATAATAATTTAGGTAAATTACAATTGGTGCTTAAATATAATATCCATAGGTTCAACATGGTATATCTCAATTTGGGCATGATTAAGGGGTTGAATTTTTTTACTAGTTTTTTTTTTAGGATTTGTGTCATAAGGTCATTATCAATTAAATCAATACACCATCTTGAAGGTCTAATAAAAGAGGGTTTTGATACCCCAAAAATTTGTTTAGTTCACTTTAAAATTAGGAAGGAAATATAAATAGATCATTACTAGAATTTATCAGTTTAGCGGTGGATTAATCCATCGCTAAAAAATATTTGCGACGGATTAGCGATACATTCAATCTGTCGCTAAAATGCTTCTCACTAAAAAAAGACAACAAAGTTTATTCGTCGCTGAATTTTAATGACGGAATATCCGTCACTAAATTCAGCGATGATATTGGCGATGAAAAAATTTATCGTTAAATTCAGCGACAGATTATATCCGTCGCTAAATTACATATCCGTCGTTAATTTGGCAATGATTTGTTATATATTAGCAACGATTTTTCCGTCGCTAATATTTTGCTAAATTTAGCGATAGATTATTTTGTCGCTAAAATTGCGAGCACTGTTTTGAATTATCAATGGATAATCCGTCGCTAATTCTTTTTTAAAAATTCAATTTATAATCCATCTTAATTTTTTTTAAAATTCAATTTATATAAAAATATTTAAATAAAAGACATTTTATATAGAAAAAAAATATCTTTTAAATGAAAATTTAATAAATAAAATATAAAATCTAATATAACAAATATTATTCATATTTGTACTATACATGTATGAAAAAAATAATACAAATGTGAAAAAAATGCTACTGGATAGAGTCCTGTGGG
>CATKHJ011135796.1:0-10171 GCA_949750685.1 Vernicia montana
AGAGGATATTTAAGTAAATTTACTGTTCAAAATGAGGTATATAATCATTTTAACATGTAAAACTTGCTAGAGACACCATATTTTATAAAAAATAGCAAGTTCGAACACTTAATTGAAAAAAATAAAGTTCATACACCAAAATAATAAAAATTAAAAAGTTAGAATGCCATTGATGCAATTTTTCCATTATAATAATTTGAACAAGTGATTATGATATTTTAACAAAAAATTTAAAGATAATGTAATTTATTTTTATTATTATTATTAATTATTATCATTTGAAAATAGTTGTAACATAAATCATAAAATAATTTTAATCATTATGACTGCTAAATATATTAGAAACATATATAATTATGAGTTGTAACCTACAAAATTAAAATTTTCATTTTTCAATTAATACAATTATTATTAATTAATAAGATTTGTAACCTAAATTACTTATTTATAACATACATTTATGATTTTTCCTATATATATATATGTGTGTAATTGTGTGTGTTTATATGTAAAAAGAGGACATGACAAGTGAATAGGTATAATTTTCATATTTCTCAAAAAAAAAAAAAAAAAAAATCATCTTTATAATAAAGAGGTTAATTTTTCTTTTATTAATTTTTAAATATTTTATCATATATTTTTATCCAATTATTTTTTCTTCTATAGCATAATGATTTTTTTAACATATATTTTTTTTATGATTTTGTGTTTATGAGTGTTAAAATATAAATAGTAAAATGTGCACTTATATTAAGTAATTAATTAACTTTAATTGAGAAAAAATTAAAATATTATTATAAAATGTATCATTAAAATGACAATTCTCGATTAGATGTTTTGATATTTAGTTATTTTTATTTACTTATTTATGTTTTTGTAAATTTTCTTCTTAATACTTCTTATTTTTTTTTAAAATGTATGTGTTAAATTATATATAAAAAAAAATTATATTATAAAATTTAAAATTATAAAAAATTAATATTATATACAAATATAAATAAATCATACAATGCACCAGCACGAAGCTAGTACACTAGTACACATAAGATCAACAAAATAACTTTTATTACTTGCATTAAGCTAATGCTTTAGTTGACAGAGAGAAAATAAATAAATAAGGATTTCACTTTTAATTCAGTGTCCTTTAGTTTTAATTCAAGTAATTCTTACAATTTATAAAATATTTTTTAAAAATTTTATATTACGAACCATCAATAGAAAACTCTAAATATAGTAGAAACTATATTTAATTCACTGTTGTTTAGTTATTAACCATACAATGTATAGTTATAACTCTTTTTTTTTTTTTTTTTTTTTTTCATTCTCTCAATTAATTCACTTTAAACAAGCTTGATTAACAAGTTTAAATCGGTTTTAACATAGAAGTAATGATTATGAGCAAGTTTAAACCTTTAGACTTGTTTGGTACATATTGAAATCGAAATTCAAGTGAAATGGATTTCAAAACTTTAGACATATATTTTTAAATTTATTTTTTAAATGATTAAAATTTATTGATTAGATTAATAATTATACTTCAAAATATATATCATATCAATAAAAATTAGAATCATTGAAATTATTTAAATATAAAAAAATAAAAAAAAAATTTAGATTATTTGTGTACAAAAACAATACCAAACATACCCAACCCGTTTGGTTCACGAATTCGTAATCCTTAAAATTAATAAATAATGTAAAAAGACTAAATTTTAAATAGATAACACTGATCTCACGAGTTAACTAAGTCTTTAGATTATTAAACTCAATTTAAATTATATGTACCAAACATAATATTATTTACTAATACTGCATTTTAGTTAAACAATCTCATATACCAAACTAACTATTAAAATTCTGCTTTTGGATTGAATTTACCTTAGGATATACCTTAGCAAATCTGATGCCCTAAGTTTTGGTTCATTTTCCAATTTTTAGCTTTTTTTTTTTCTTCATTTTCTCACTTCCTATCCCTGATTGCCAGCTTTAACAAAGATTATAAACCAACAAATCAAAATCACCAATTTCGATATTGTTTGAGTCTTTTCGGCAAAAAAAAAAAAAGATATTGTTTGAGTCTCATCATCAAGTTTTAATAGTACCAAAATTCAATATTTTTCTTCCAAGAAATATTATATATAGTTGAGATATCAATTACAAGTCAATATATTAAATATCAACAGAAAATAAATCTCAATAAACCCAACTTTAGTCCTTACCACTAAACCAAAGTCTGAGTGGCACCAAAATTCAGCACTTACAATTTATTGTAACTACATCTCTATTATTATTATTATTATTATTATTATTATTTTAGATAATGGTTATGGTACTAGTTTTGATAGATAATACCTTATATGACCCACCACTGCAAATCATATATATATATAATTAAAATCTTGCTACATCTGTCAATAAAAATTATGAATTTAAAGAGCAACTTTTATCAAATATCAAAACTTTCAATAAACAAGCATGAAGCTAAACTCATAATCTCATATCATATGTATATATTTCCTAATTTATTTAACTTATATATATATATATAAACAAAAGTCATTATCTTATATGTCTAATATTATATAATAAGTATAATATACATTACTTGTATACATGTACATACATATGTATGTATGTATGTATGTATATGTATATCTGTCATGTATATTACACCTAATCATTCACGTAAAAATATCACTTTCCTCTCCTTTTAATAAAGAGGTAAGAATTCATTTAATTTAAAATAAAGGAAGACATTTGTTATTGTGCTTGTGAAAATGAAATCAATGGCTAGAGGAGCTAACCTAGCTAGACTTTTGTAGGAAAAGAGAATAAGAATGTGGATGCAAACTTCAAATTTATTTCTCCAAAAATGCAGCAGCTACTGTGTAGTCCTGAGATGAGACTTTTCTGGCCATAGATACTGTGGTTCTCTAGATTTTCAGGACCGTAATATGCTCTGGTACTGTGAAGAGAACTGATTGAGCAATGGCACATCAGTATGAACTCAACGCATTCTTATTTCAGCAACTCTGCAACCCATATAAGACAGCATTTTGTCGCTCAAAAGTTCTAAGAACCAAGGTTTTTAAAAAGCTCTGGAAGATGTGCATTTGTCAGCTTAGTCCTCTTGCTGATCTCATGCTTCTTCTTCTTGGTCTTTGGCTTAGAGGAAATGCCCTGCACCTGGGCTGCAGCCCTCCTCTTTGCCGTGTTTGTAGCAGGCTTCATGCCATTCTTCTGTAGATCCTTCTCAACGTCAAGCATATCATGAGCCAATTCAATCCCCCGAAAGAGCTGCTTAAGTTCATCATCCACCTTAATATCTGCCTTGGGGTCATTTGGGTATGCAATGTCCTCCTGTGAGTCGAAGTTTGATAGTAACCAAATCTTGCCATCAGCTTTCAAAGCCTAGAAAAGTAATGAATTTTTCAAGCCTCTGTAAGGAATAAATTGAAACTTCTAACAAAATTTTGCTTAGCATCACTGGCTTTTGATATATAGTATCATAAGACAAGACAAGAAAGATTAGAGTAATGAAGATAAATTACTGCAAACAATATCATTGCCAAACTTGTATGAGAGAAATCACCAACTTTACTCCCAAATTAAAAAAACAGTCCCAGCACCCACTGAAAATACAAAATGAAATTAATAAAAGAACAAATCAACTGAAAAAATAAAAAAAATAAAAAGGCAAGACAACAAAGTAATTCATGACAAACAAATTTTATAGGAAGAAGGGGAAATAAGTGAAAACTGAAAAACATCACACATTTAAGAGGTTCAATCACCACCCACATGGGTATGTTGACGAGCCTGTAAAACAGTGCCACCCAAGTGGCAAGATAGACAAGATGATTTAACCAGCAAAAATATTTGAACCTTGTTAGGCAGCCATTAATTTAAATACATCCACCACAGCACTTGCTCTAGATGATAGCAGCAATAACTATACAAATTTTAATGCATTTGGTATTTTACTAGTTAACTTCCTAAGAGATTTTGCTTCAATTGAGGCATTATTAAATTCTTTTGCTATCAAACGTTCAGTCACGGAACATTGAACAAAAAGGCATAAATATTAAATATTCATTGATTAGATATACCTGCAAATCCTCCATCACGGATGGGTATGCGTCCTTGAGATCAAAGATGGCAATGCCCTCTGGAAACTTACGTATCAAGAAAATTAGCTGGCTTTTGTCCTTCAAATCATGCTTGGACTACAAACAAAAACCAAAAAATTCATATTCCATTAAAGGGGAAAAGAAGGAAGTTGCTACAACAGTGACAAAGATTCAATTACTGATCCAAAATTGTGCAAATCTATTAGGGTTTCCAAGCACAAAAAACTAAAAATCACCTTGTAGGAGAAGCACCCCCTATCATAATTCACTTTTGGGTTGTTCCTCAAACTATCAAAGACAGCTTTGTTGGAGTTGACATCAACAAAACAAGCTTCATTTATTTGTTCTGGTGTAAGAGCTCGTCTTGTCTGCAAACATTCGAAAAAAAGATATCATGTGATGGTTATTTGGCTTACAGCTTCTCAACTTGTCCCACAAAGATCAAAACACCTTTTTACAAACTTAAAATGCGAAAAGAGATGCGGAGAAGAACTAGAACCCAAAAAAAAGAACACAATAAATCAAGAGAAGCATCAAATTGAAGAAAACAAAGAAAGAAGAGAATGTCCAAAAAGAAATTAAGAAAAATTAAAGCAAAAACCATTCTTGAAAGATTATATTTGAATACATCTCCTAGAAAGATTAACAATTAACACCCTCAAAAACTAAAATTATAGAGTTTACAACTATTTGTGCTGTGAAACCTCAAAAAGGAATATCATGTGATATAGCTGCAGTGCACTAGAAAAATAAAATTAAAAACAAGAAACATAGAATTGAACCTCAAAAAGCAGGTCTATAACACGCTTGATTTGAGCTCCAACAGGCGCTTTTCGAATGCTGTTGATGTGTTGGAGTCTCTCTGTGTCATTCGAAAATTTGACAGGAGGACCTGGAGTCCTTGGATTTGTTAATGGTGATGCAGCAGGAGCATATTTTTTACTTGCTGAAGCTTTAGAAGGCCCTGCAATGCTAACGAGGGTGGATTGGCATTTCTCTTGCTGTTTCTTGAATCTATCTAATTTGTCTTGCAATGCCATCTATGCATAGAAACTTCTACTTCAGTTGTTTCAAATATCTAATTGCAAAAAATTATTTTCAATATTTACAATAATTTCAAGAAATTAATGTTTTTTAAACAAATTTTGAAAATTCAAATTCCAAAACGTCAATCTATAGTTAACAATCTATACCCAAAAAAAAAAAAAAAACCTAAATTTGAGAAAAGAAAAGAATCCAAAGAATTGCCTATTAACACTGCTCTTTAATAGAAAACATGGATGGGAACACAGTAAAAGGATTTCGGAAGTGCAGTTGGATATGGAGAAACAACCAAATCAGAGATGAAAAAAAAATATATATATATATAATAAAATAAAAAAATAAAAAAAAAAAAAAGAGAGAAAAAGCAGATAGCAAAATGAACAAACCTCTTGAAATTCCAAATAATACCCTTTTTTCTGATGTTGAAGATTGAATGACAATTCTTTTGATGTGGATCAACCCAATTCTGTCCCTCCCTCTCCTTCCCAAAGAGAAAAGAAATAGAAAACAGAACGAAACTAGAAATAGAAAACAGAAATGAAAGGGATGGGTGAACTATGTTATGGACTGACCTAGTATCAAGACAAATCACCAGCTTAATTAAAAATTTTTAAGGATAAAGTATTATTTTTATCTAATTACTGAGGTTATTTATTTATTTTGAGAAATTAATTAATTAATTTTTTAATTTTATTTTTATAATTCTGTATATTTTAACGTTTAAAAATCTATAAAAAAAATTAAAATACTTTTTATTCCCTCTTAAAATTTTCCCTTCTACCATGGAAATAAAAATCCAAAAATGTTAAATCTTGGATGTGAAAGATCTCATCTTGTCCCATGTTAAATCTCAATTACAGGTAAATAATCAACATCTTCTCTATTAATCTCAACTGGGTCTGCTGCTCCAGTGCTTTTTTCAAGGATTTTCCCGCCACGAATGATGGAGAAAAGATATGCTAATTTTTTTTTAGCAAGTGAAAAGATATGCTATTGTGTTGCTGGTTTAGAGAATTTTTACACACTATGCAATGAAAGAAAGCCACGTTATTTCAACTGAATTTGTAGCGACTGGCAAGACAGGATTCGTTATTCTTCTACCTGTTTCTTTCTCTTGCTTTTCTTGTTCATTGTTCTTGGGCTCCAAGTAGGAAATTGGAAGAAATTGGCCTTGTCAAGTCCACTAGTTGCAATCTTTTGACTTCTATGGAGATGAAAATGGTAAGGATATGGGGTTAGAGACGGGGTATTTTGGAAATAAATATATATATTTTTTTAAAATTTTTTTAATAAAAAATATTAAAATAAAATAAATAAAATGACTAAATAGTTTGACGGAATCAAAATGAAAAAACTAATTAATTAATTTTTCAAAATAAAATAACGATTTTGTAAATTAAGTTATATTTCTCATATCATGGACTAAATAATATTTTACCCAAATTTTAATTGTTATTTTAATAATTAGAAAATATTAAACCTGTTTAAGGAACTAGTTTGAGCGGGTGATTCTTCATATTAAACACGATATTTTTGTAGAACAAAATGAGAGAAAAAAAAATTCTTTTCGCATACCATTTTTTAATTCCACAAACGATTTTTTTCTATAGGCGAGAGAAGTTAGGCATCGTTTTTTGCAAGTAAATTCTAGCTCCTTTTTTCTGTTTTTTTTTTTTTTTTTTCCCTCTGGTTTGTGTTGCTACTTTGACGAATTTATATATGCAAATTTAGTGAATTTATTTTCCCTTCAATTCTCCTCTCTATTATTACTTGTGTTTTCTGCACATATATTTTTTGACAAAATGCCTAAACCCCTTAACTGAGGCTCAATTTTCTTTATAGCTTTTGCCAAGGGACTTTATAATAGAAATTCTCGTTAAAAGGGCTTGCATTTGGCCTTTATGATAAGCAATTGATGGGCAAGAATTGGAAGTTTTAAACAAGCAGATATAATAAACTTGGATAACTTAGCCAAGGCAAGTTTTTGGATAAAATGGACTCAATGCTTATTAATAGCTCAGGAAATCATTTTTCAAATTGGTCTCTTTAACAACCTAACAATGCATTAGCTAGGCTGCATGCTTCATGTCAAACATATATATATTTCTTTACCTATGCATGACAATGAGAAATTTAGTTGCAAGGATTCGAACAATTGATGAGTAAACGGCTTGGAAATTTTCATTCCAGATTATATTGACCCATTCTTGATTTTGCACATGGCTATGCTAAGAAAAGACAGTACAAGGTCTATATAATGTCATTTCATATCTAGTGTTATCACGTTATAAGTTGTTATGAAATTTAATTTTTATGTTGTCTTTATATTGCAGGAATGGAAACTTCAGTATTTGAAGTTGAACGTGATGAAAAAATTCCTTGTTATAATTTAAATGTTGAAGAAGTGGGAAAAAATGATGAAAGATCACAGCAAAGAGTTGTAACAAATGATATATTATTAGAGAAAATTGTGAATAATGAAGAGGAAGCTTATGGATTGTATTGTGGTTATGGATTTTGTATAGGATTTAGTATTAGGAAGGGAAAACAAACTTATTATGCTGGTACAAAAAAAATTTGCTCGAAAGATTATTATTGCTCAAAGCAAGGATTGAAGAATGATAAGTTACCAAGTGACTCAAAATTTAATAGGTTAGAAACCATAACAGGATGCAAAGCAATGATTCGTATTACAGTTGATGAGCAATGGCAGTGGGAGGTCACTCTTTTTACTGATGAGCACAACAATCAATTAACAACACCTAAATAAAAACATTTGTTAAAAAGCATACAAACAATTTCAACTGCAAAAGGCAGTGTGCTAAAATCCATAATGAATGTAGGGATTCGAACAATTGATGCATATTCATATATGGCTGAAGAAAGTGACGGGGTTGAAAATATGAGTTTTACTAGGAAAGATTGCCATAATTACATTAATTCAAAAAGATCGAAACTAATTAAGGCGGTAGACTCTCAAAGTTTGGTTAGTCATTTGAAAAGAAAAGCTCATCAAGAGGGTGGTATGTTATATTGGGGTGTACAACTTAATGATCAAGAGAGATTGACAAATATTTTTTGGCGAGATGGCATCTCAAAAATTCATTATGAATATTTTAGAGATATAGTTGTGTTTGACACTACTTATCGAACAAATAGGTACAATTTGGTATGTGCACCATTTGTGGGGGTCAATCACCATTAGCAAAACGTAATGTTTGGGTGTGCACTTCTTTCAGATGAAACCACTGCTTTCTTTGAATGGCTTTTCAATACCTTTTTAGAGTCAATGGGTGATAAAAAATCATTTAAAGAAAGTCCATGTGGTGGTGATTTATATAGGTTTGACTTAATGATGCAAGGAAGATGATCAAAGGTAAGGCTATCGACAATGGAGGTAAGTTGCTCATGTAAAAAATTTGAGACTATGAGAATATTGTGTGTCATGCATTAGTTGTTTTCAATTTTAAACAAGTGTCTAGAATTTCATATCAATATATTTTGAAAAGATGGTCTAAAGGTGCCAAGTTAAGAATGCATGCTTATAATCAAAGTGTATCTTCATAATAAGATTCTAGTGAAGCTGAATGTATTTATCACAATCAAGCAATGCAATATGCATATGATCTTATTACAATGAGTTAAGGGCAAGAGGAGGCAAAGAAAATTTTATGGGAGATTTTTGATAATGGATTGAATGCACTTAAAGATTTATTCAAAAAATTAAATTTAGAAGATCGTTCAATTCTAAAAGATGACGATAATAGGAATGATAAAGTTGGTGAAGCTAATCAAAATGAAAATGAATCCCTCATATTGGATCCTCCTTGTTTTAGGTCTAACGGAGTCTCTAACTCTAGGCTAAAAGGACATTTTGAGATAAGGAAGAAAAAATCATCAAATAAAGCAAAACTGGGAACAAGTACAAGTGAGTAGTTAAAACTTTCTTTTTAAAAAAAAATTGAGTTATTTATACCATGATTAAGTTTTATATTATTTTTTCTATTTGATTTATTATTATTATATTATTAATTACTTTTTGTTTGCAACTACATAAATGATGAGACAAGTAGGACCTCAAAAGAAAAGTCAACAGTCCATTCACATAGAAGCTGAAATTTCAAGCATATCTCAAATATTAGTGAGATTCATCAATTCAAATTTAAAAATTATAGTTATCTTTTAATGTTTATTATTAAATTATATTCCTTACTATTTTTGTTTTTATAGGTGCATCCTAATATAGGACATATATCTCATTTATCTCAACCTACATATACTTGTCAAGAAATTGCTATTCTAAAACAGATATTTCTGACTGATGTGGGTAAGATATCAGACTGTATGCACATTGGTACCCGCGGATAGGATATATTATCTGGGCCCTAACTAGAAAGGGTTTCATATGTCCTAAACAAGGGGTTTGATCAGCCTCATGTAATTTTTTTCAAGGGAGTATGCTCACAAGAAGTCTCTCCTCCGAGCATGCTAATAAAACCTCTACTCCAATTTACAAGGGGAGGAATGCATTTATGCCTTTGCTCTCATTTCATGATCATGTGATGATCTCTGTTAAATCCAATATTTGATATTATGATTCATGTATGCCATGTTCCATTTGATTATCATGATCATTTGTGTACTATGTTTCATGATTAATAATATATGTCAAGGTACATATAAGCAAGAACCATTCTTGTGAGCTAGTTTTAAAATACATAGCCTTCACAAAGTATGGTAGTTGTGAACCCTCAATTTTTCACTCTCATGATGCTGTCGCAGCTTGACACATGTTGAATTTCATACGCTACGCAGAGCCAGTACGGCGGTCCCATTAGCCGGTTAGCGAGCAGCAGTCAAGGGGGCAGCGCCCCCGAAAGGTAAACGATTTATTTTCATCCAACACAGCCTGATATCACTTTTCCGATCCTAAACGGACTTTTCGTACCATACAACACTTTCTCGAAACTGACCGGATTTTTCTCAAAACTGACTGC
>CATKHJ011135921.1:0-19387 GCA_949750685.1 Vernicia montana
ATTCCACACTCTTGAAATCCTAACAGTTGGAAATTGAAACTTTGATGATTAAAAGACCTTCCTTCAATGAGCTGGTTGGTGGGTTGTTAACCGAATCACTTGACTGGGAATGTTTTGGTAACAGATAACATTACAGGACAAGAAGTACATTTTGTTGACGTCATTAGAAATTGTCTGCGACCATCAAGTGTCTGCCACGAAAAAAATAATTTGAAAACTGTAACTAGTCCCACTGTTAAAGAGCTGCATCAAGCTGGAGTAAGGTTTAGATCAAGTTCAAGCAAATGTTTGCTTGACATAAAATTCAGAGAAGGGATTCTGGAAATTCCAAGATGGAGAATATATGACTATACAGAAATTGTATTCTGGCCTTTGAGCAGTGCCATTTCTGTGACAATTGTTATGTGAGCAATTATATTGCCATTATGGATTTCCTTATCAACCTTCCAGAGGATGTGGAATGACTGGTTCAAAATGGAATTATAGAAAATTCTCCAGGATAACCAAGCTGTGGCAGACCTTGTTAACAACTTGGGTAAAGAAAACCTTATAAGCGACAATTTCTATTTTTCTGGTTTATTGACGATCTCAACAAATACTGTAAAACCCCTTGGCACATGTGGAAGGCAACTTTAAGGCAACAGTATTTCAATAATCCATGGGCTATCATCTCTGTTACTGCAGCTGCTTTTCTCGTCATCCTCATTGTCATACAAACAGTATGTTCCATTCTACAAATGGTCTAATTTATTACATGTTTTCCTTATTATTCTCAATGCTTCCTGTAGTTTGAATCAAATGCAAGCAATAAACCTTTGCTTTCATGACATGTAAAGTGACAATTATGAAAAAATTAGCAATTGCAATAAATTAAGATTATATGAACAAAATGATATAATTATTATTCATCCTGTTTTCCAATTTCTTCCTGCTAGGATTATTTACATTGTCAACTGAGGCCTTAAAGCCTTATTATATCAGCACAAACTAATTAAGCTTGAATGTTGAAATATACAGTGTAGGTCTCATTTTTATAGCTCAGTAATGGTTCCAAAAGAAAACTTCTAACTGCTCCTTTTGCCACAAAGCTTATAGGATGGTACATGCTCATTCCCTTTTCCATTACAAAGCTGGCTGCTCGAGTATGAGTGGCATTTGATTTATCCAAATTGCATTTGAGCGCCATGCTTTCACCTAAATTGTTATTCACACCACCACAGACAAAACAACCCTTAAGTCTTTCTGACTCCAAAGATACAGTTCCTTTCTTTCTATCCAATCCCGCAACCAAATGGAAGACAGAAGAGCCCAAGTTTCCAATCACAAGTGTACTGTTTGCTCCGTGAAGCACTACAAGCATTCCTGGATAATCAAATGGTTCTAGCATGACAGACTTGCCTATGGCATTCTTAATGGATGAGAACTTTGAGGAAGACTGGTTAGTAAATATGAGCCTGAAAGTAGCCTGAAGAGCAGAATTATTGCCAGGTCGAGGAAAATCTCCCATTATAAGTGATTTGTTTGTGTTGTTTGAGTTCATCAAGAAATAAGTGGAGTTTCCATATTGTTGGGAAAAAGTAACCAGATGATCATTATAAGAAGAAGGAACTGGAGTTATCCAATCTGAAATGGAACTAGCAGACCCAGTTATTATGTCCCAGTCACCAGTGCTGTGCCCCGCAAGCAGATAAGGGCCGTAAAGGATTGCCATAATAGAGGCATATTCAGGCCTGTCATCTGAATTTAAAGGCAAACGAATTTGTTAGTTGCTTACATATTCAGTTGTAGAATTGAGTATGCTGAGATTTGGAAGGTGCACTTGTTTGCACATTTATATACCTTTAATTGCCTCCAGTCTCAGATCAATGGGAAACTGAAGGGTAAATTTGTCATTAGGGCCCCATTGTCTAGTGATTGATAGGAAATTGCCTGCATTGAAGAATGAAAGATCAAGAAACTTGATTTTCTGCTCCAAAGATTATTGTAGGAAGGTAAAAAATGACTGACTATTGAAAGTGTTTTGGCATTGGAAACTTGCCACTCTAAGCAAACAAGTATTTTCACACCTGGGGCTGGTAGTTGCAGACTTTCACTGTTTATTACAGCCTTAGCACCATGTAAATGTGTCCAAATTGGTATCCGCAATTTCAAGGTAGATTTTTTACTTCCCCCCTGGCATTGATCGATGATAATGAACAATGATGAAAAAAGGACAATAATTTGGATAGAAGATTTAGCAAAATTTCATTTGGTTGCATCCTTTTATATATTTTCCCCATTTTTACAACTAATAAAGAGGAAACAGAAGAAAACCTTTAAATTTTGTGGAGTTGAAGTAGTTATTGTTACTCTAAGGTAAGGATCCCAAGAAACAACAGGGTCAACTTTCTGATTAATAAAAATCTGTCCAGAACTCCAATTAAGAGAGCTTGATATATATTGGATGATGTAAAGAGCTGGGACTTGTCCTTCCTCTTCAAAATAAATGGAATCTCCCAATTTTGCAAATGATTCAATTGCTACAGAAGCGAAAATGAAAAACAATCAAATGAATGAGGAAGTGAACATGCATCGAAGGAATTAGTAAAGTTCAATTGTTAATGAAGTTATAAGCTGTAAATAGGCAGCTAATCCTCACCTGTGCCATAGCAGCACCAAAAAGAGTCAAAAGGTGTTCCCCACCCACGCCTGCTTATAGCTTTGGTATTTCCAGGACCAAGTGGAAGAAAGTAAATCATCACTCCAGGCTCATTTTCTTTTAGAATACTTAGTACACCATTTGTCAAGGCACGTTCGTAATGGTCTGCGTATGCCATTTCTTTAGTCCATCTAAACAGGTTGCGAGAGACCTACAAAGTAAAGCATTGGTGATGTTATGGCAAAATCCATTTCCATGGGAATGAAAAAATTGTCATAAACATACCTTCAGCATGTTATAAGTGGTGCATGATTCCTCATTCAGCGGATTTAAATAGCTTGCTAGACGACCTGGCTCTTTCCTGCTCATCAGTTAAGGGAATAAAAACTTAGAACCACAGTTTATTTCTGCAGAATAAACAAAAATTGAAATTTGAAGAGGTTGACTAATATCAATACCAGTGTTCATCAATCGATGTTCCTCCTGTTGCAAAACTGTGTGAAGAGTTAACAATGTCCATGAAGTGTGTCGCTATTATCTGTTGCAAACATAAAAAATTGGAATGCTGTCAGGTTCTGTTGAGAATGGCAGCTCAAATAACATATGATCCATGGAAAGCAATTTACCTTATGAACAGGATCACCTGTGATTTCATACCGCATTTGTGATCCAATGACAAGAGGGATATGCGTATTGGAATGAAATTCGGATAGATCATTAGCCTAATATTAAAGTAAGACAAAAAAAAAAAAAAAAAAAGGTATCAAGAATTTAATAATTTAACACTAGAGATAGCATTTCCTAATCCTTTTAATAACAAAGTCTCAATTTTATTATAAAAATTTCAGATACATCAAAAGGCAGTAGAAGTGTAGAACTAATTAGACAAAAACCAGTTCTGAATGTCAATTTCTACCTGTACTGCAAGCTCCCCTAGAAAGCAAGGTTTGTCAAAAAGGTAAGCCAACACTAAATGCTTTGGATCTCTCTGTACACAGTAATAGACAACACTAGTATCAGCTGATATAGGTATTCCACATAAAACTAATCTTGTTAAGAATGAGAGAAACTAATGGAAAAGTTTATAGATAATTTCACATACTGTTATGTTGTATAATTGGTAAAGGGCATCATTCATCCCACCAACTTCCTCATTAAGTGCTTGATAGTGCTTTGATAAACTGTGCTGTAAAATAACATTTTGAACACGGTTGTAAAAGTACTCAACCATCCATGTAGCCATTCTCAGAGCTTGAGGATCTTGAGCAATTGTATGTTGATCCAAAAGACCTGCCAAGATCTGTTCAAGCAAACAATTAAAACACAAATCATTTCTAACTTTTTGCAAGATTGAAACTTTAGTGGAGTGAAATAATTAAAGTGGGATTTACCTTATGAATGGTGTAATAAGGAGCCCATGTGTATACTACAGCTTCATAACGGTCAAATTGTTCAGAAGGAAAAGCAGAAAGATACCCTGTACCCATTTTTTGCTGACAAGCAGAAAGAGCAGAAACTAAAGCAGACATTTTGTGTTGTAGAGTTTTATTGTGAGTGCTAGCCCACATTTTTGCTGAGGCACTCAGGTAATGCCCTGCAAGATGACAAAAACAATAATATTAAGGGGCGATTAATGATTGATACTAAAGTTATGATCAACAAGAATTGCAAATCAAACTAACCTACAAAATGACCCCGGATCTCATTATTTTCTTCCTCCCAGCCACCATATGGCCTGCCTGGCGTCGGCAACCCTGCTGTTTTCCTAAAGCTCCAAACTAATCTATCAACATCCAGCATCAATAGGTATTCTAAAGTTATCTGTTGTGCTCTCCAATGGGGAGAATTTGAATCCAATCTAACATCATGCAATGAAACTTCCTTGAGGAGACCTTGAGGGGCATTGAACTTGATAGCATTGCTGATTTGATTAGAAATCTTTTTCCAATTCAATTCATATCCTTTTGAATTGGATGCCCTTCTTGGTTTCTCATATACTGATTTCAAATTGTATAGAGCAAATATTTCCTGTTTCCAAGTTTCATTCTTGGATGATGAGATTTCATGATGTAATGTCTTGTTTGGAATAGTATTTGTACATTCCTTACCCATAGCAAAAACACATAGCAATAGCACAATCAACACTTTCAAAAACACACAAACCTTCATTTTTCTTCTCTATTTTAAAAACTCTGAATTCAAATGGAGCAACAAAGCTACTATATATACACTACCAAACAGAGAGAAATGGAGAGGAAAATCCACTCAATATTGCGCGGCATGGATATAGACCTGATGATGACTCAGTTGGAATTTGAAGTTGTAAACGGTATAATTTTTGCAACAAACTTTACAAATTTAATCCAAAACTGAAGATTTTGTCTAAAATTGTTAACCACAACTCAGAGATACTCGTTAAGCAAAGAATTGAATTTTAAGGATAGACTCTGATATCTGAATGAGTTAATCTTCTCAAAAAAAAAAAAAAAAAAAAAAGGAGCCGTTATCAATTTACAGTCCCAGGAAATATTTATTGAATTTTATTATTATTCTGCTATATTTCTTATTTTATTTAATTTTTATGATCGTGTTAAAATTTAGAGTGTTACATAATTAGTTTAACATTAAATGATTTTTAGAAATTGAGAGAATCATATCATATATATTATATAATCTGATCAATTTTGTACTTTAATTTCAAATTAATTAATTCCAATTTTATAGATTAATTAATAAAAAGATCGATCAATCAATCAATAAATTATTATTAAAGGTAGTAATACAATATTAGTTAATATATAATAATACAATAATATTAAATACAATTATTATACATGAACTTTATAATTATTTGATATATTTATATTTTGATAATTATATATTATAATTTTAAGTTAAATTTTAAATTGATAATTTAAAAAAAAAAATCTAATAATTGATTCTTAAAATAATAATAATGATAATAATTTTGTGGATCCGCCCCTATTATTATTTTATTTTTAACCTTTTTTTTTTTTAAGTAATAAATTTTTTAAAAAGGATGCATGCATTTATATAATATAATTTTATTATGATTTACTTTATAAATAATATAGTTAGCTTAATAATATATCAAATTATTTTTCTCTTATGTTAGTATGTGCAAATATATTACATAATAACACAAAATTCTATTATTGTATTTATATTTAATATAATAATTAAAAAATAAATAAGTAATTTTTTTAAAAAAATATAATAATAATTTAATATAATTTTATGACCATGCAAGGCGGGGGAATGACTAGTAATTATAATATCCTTAATGAAATTAAGCAGAGGATTATGTTAAGTAATGCAACTAATTGATGCTATTTTATTATTTTTGTGGAAAATTCATACATCTATTAAAGATCTATTAATTCGAATGGAGTAGATAGATAGACTCAGGTTCTAAAAGAAAAAAAAGGTAAGGCTTTTACTGTTGTGCAGAAAATGGAAATTGGGCAGGCATAAATCCACCTGGGTCTCAAATACCAACAGCTCAAGAATCAAATTTTCTAATCTACTAGTTTAAATGCATTTGATATGTATGAATTTCAAACTCTATGATTTTATATAATTTTCATAATTATCCTCATCTTCAGGAAAATTAAAACAAAAAATCCATTTTCAGTTTCATTTGATCACATATTGTTAGTGGTTATGGATTCTATATTGATTTGTCTAAATTCTGCAATCAGATGTACACACAATCATTCTCAATAGGCAAGTGAGGAATTCCTTGGATTATAATCTCCACGGTTTAACTTTAGATACAAAAATAGCCTACACCAATATTGTTAACATTTCAGATTTCAAATAGCTGAAGCATCCTTTTTAACAAAGAACACAGAGTGTTCCATATAACTAAAATACTGATTCTACCTTCAGGCACAGGTATAAGTGATAAGAATCTAAAAATCAGAGGGGGTGAAAATGAAAACTGAAAATAAAATAATACCATCTCTAAATACAAGAGACTGGGATCATGATTCATGATCTTGTTTTCCTTAATTTCCTCTTGGTATGACTTTGAACAGAATCCTGACTTTATTAGGTCATCCCCAAGGTCACAAACCAGCACTTCTTCAGCCTATCTGCATCAGGATAACAACTTATCATCCTTTGGGGAACAACAAAAGAAGCAATTTATTGCCATGTTGGGATATCACTAGGCTTTCTGAGTCCTCTTCCCAAACTTGTTAAGCATGAATGTTAAAATAAATAGTATAAGATTCATCTCTGAAGCTTAGTAATGGCGCCAGAAGAAAATTCCTTTTTGCTCCCTTTGCTACAAAGCTGATGGGATGATACTGGCTCATTCCCTTGTTCATTACAAAGCTGGCTCCCTGCTTAAATTTAGCATCTGATGACTCCGAATTGCAGCTAAGCTTCAGACTTGTTCCTGACTTATAATCCAATCCACTAAACACAAAGCAATCCTCATTGCTTACTGACTCCAATGATATAGTTCCATCCTTTCCATCCAATCCAGAAACCAGACGGAAAATGGATGATCCATCACCACTATCAGAATTTGCAACTGCAAGGCTGTCTTCTTTTCCTTGCTGTACCAAAAACATTCCTGGTAGACTAAATGGTTCTAGCATGACATATTTTCCAATAGCATCTTCAATTGATGATAACTTTGAGGAAGAAGTCTCATTCAAGATGAGTCTAAAAGTGGCATGAACAGCTGCATCAGTGCCAGATTTAGGGAACTTTTCCATTGTAATTGATTGGTTGGAGTTGGTCAAGACGAAAGCTGAATCTCCAAATTCTTGGGAGAAAGATACTAGATGATCATTATAAGTGCCAGGAATAGGAGTTATCCAGTCTGAAAGAGAATTGGCTGACCCAGATTTGATGTTCCAGTCGGCACTGGTATGCCCCGCAAGCAGATAAGGGCCATAAAGTATCGCCTGAACAGAAGCATACTCAGACCGGTCATCTGAATATTTTTCAGACAACTCAATCAGTCATATATTCTTCATGGTATACAGTAATAAAATATTTAGCAAGAATTCATATATGTACAGAATTGGCAAGGTAGGTTTTTCCATGAAATTACCTTTAATAGCCTCTGTTCTTAAACTGACAGGCAACTGAAGGGTAAATTTGTCACCACTGCTCCATTTTCTAGTGATTGATAAGAAATTACCTGATTAGGCATAGAAATATCAAATATGAATCCAGGGTTGCCGCAAAACATGCCATAGTTAAAGGTTCCTAATGAACTTTCCTACTGATCATTTATATGAGAAAAATAAAACTAAATAGGCAAAAACAAAGATACAACTGTATAAAACTAGTAAAACATTTGACACAACACATAAATCAAAGAAGAAATATGATTATGCTTCACACCTGGAGCTGGTACAGCCAAATTTTGATCATTTAATGTTGCCTTGGCACCATCTGAATGTGTCCAAACTGGTATTCGAAAATTCAAGGTAGATTGTTTGCTAGCCCCCTGCATAAATCAGTTTTAATAAGGGCACCAGTTACCCCTTCTCTGGGTCAACTTAAAACTAGTTAAAACAGAAAATTATTGAACTCTTGAACAAAGAGAAAGAAGAGAAAATTAACACGAGATATGACCGTGTTTCTTTTGATTGCTGAAAAAAAGGGGGATACAGAGAAATATTTGTAGCAAATACTGCCTTCAAAGAGAAAAATTAATTCCTATGCTCCTAAGGCTAAGATTAATATGTAGCTACTACCTTGTTTGGAGAAACAGTATATGCCACTGGAAGATAAGGATCCCAAGAAACAACAGGATCAACTTTCTGATTAAGCACAATCTGTCCCAATTCCCAATCAAGAGAGCTCGATATATACTGGATGACATAAAGACCAGGGACTTCTCCTTCCTCTTCAAAATATATAGAATCTCCCAGCTTTGAAAATGATTCAATTCCTGTGGATGAAGTAAATATCAAGTGGCTAGCCATTAGCAGTGATAGAAATTGAATTGAAAGGGTAGAGGTGACTTAAATTGGATATAGGTTAAGCCACAAATGAATTGGGTATAGGTTAAGCCACAAATGAATTGGGTTTAATGAGTTTGGGTCAACCATTGCTAAAAGGTTAGAACTAACCAATTAGGTAGTCAAGTCCAAACCATTATATACTCATGTATTTGTAGTGTATTTTTCCAATGTGGGATTGATTCTTAACAAGCAGAAAGGTACATATTATTTGATGCTCCCAGTTAGCAGTAATTAAAGAAATGGCAAGTCAATTAACAGTTTAGGTAATCCAAACTGTAAGGAATCAATGAAGCAAATCACCACATCAGACCTGAAGAAAAAATTTAAAATAATCCAGCATCTCCTGGAAAGAAGGTTGAAATCCACAATCAGTGACACACCTGTTCCATAGCAGCACCAGAAGGAGTCAAACTGTGTTCCCCATCCATGGTAACTTATGGCCTTGGAACTTCCAGGACTTTGTGGAAGCATGTAAATCATCACTCCAGGTTCTGTTCCTCTTTGGATACCTAGCACACCATTTGTTAAGGCTCGCTCATAATAATCTGCATATGTCATTTCTTTGGTCCATCGAAATAGGTGACGAGAGACCTACATATTCAAACACATTCTGACTGCTGAGTTTGGTAATACTTGCATATTCAGGAGTCTTATAGAATACTTGCATGAAAAAAAAATTGCAGTCTGATTGAGATGAGATATCATCTTCATATAATTCAACAACAAACTAGCATCAAAATTAGTCTTTTGAAAGATCTAAGCAAATCCTAGTTTCAAGGTACAGTACTCAAAAATGTTAACATGCAAACAAATAAATGTAAAAAGATATTCATCAAGATAATTTACAAATATGTTGTGAACTGTAAACAAAACTTCAGCATAAATTTTTTCTTTATCTCCACCAAGAGCCTGATATAGAAAGGAGAGGAGACGACTGGCTGATACCTTGAGCATATTATAAGTTGTGCATGATTCTTCATTCTCTGATGATAATGTGCTAGCCAATCGCTTTGGATCTGACCTGCTCACAGTCACAGATCAAGGGAAGGGAGTCAAAAAAAGATAGGATCAGGGGCCTATATGATCCACCAAATAATCAGGTAAAGGGACCTATTTAAGGTTTTCAAGTAAATTGTTGTAATGACAGAGCTCATATGTGCTGGAACAGAAAATGTTCAATTTAACTTAAAAACGCCTATATCAGTACCAGAACTCGCTGACTGATGTTCCTCCAGTTGCATAGCTGTGAGAAGAGTTAACAATGTCCATGAAGAACGTCCCTATTTCCTGGCCCATGAAATTTATATTGAAAAGGTAAAAAAAAAAAAAAAAAAAAGAGGAAAACTAAGAATGTTTTTCTTCTAGTAAGATTTAAACCTTCACAAAGAAACATTATGCACTGACTAATTAATCATAAGTTCATAACCCTAAGGAATTAGAACAAATAGTATGTTAAGATCAACATCAGATATTTCATATGTGAAACTATTTACATGAAGAGCCATAGCTAAATGGAACAGCAGCAATGATATATCACAAAAAAAATTCAAAATGGCAGGTTTCATTGAAAATTGCTCTTTATATGAACCCCAATTCACATAATTACATAAAACAGTTTACCTTATAAAGCGTATCACCAGTGACTTCATATCGCATTTGTGATCCAATAACAACAGGGATATGTGTGTTGGCATGGAAACCAGATATGTCATCAGCCTGAAAGAAAAAGATGGAACTTCAATGAAAAGAATATCAAGCATAGATAGAACCTCTCACTTATTATCATCTTTTTAGCAATTTTGATCTTATTATCATCTTCTTAACAATTTTGACCCTCTTTTTCACTCCTAAAACCTACACCTTCAGGCCCTGCCCTACTTCTGCCCTGTGTCCATACCCTGATATCTCATACCTACACAACAATTAAACAGGCTTAAAATTTTAGCAAATTTGCAACCTAATATTTTCAGAAGTTCTTGTCAAAGGAAACATCAAATGAAGGATTTGAAACTCAAAGCCACTAGTTTAATGATGATCCTAAATCATGATAATATTTTATTCTGTAGGAAAAAAAAAATGATACTAGCATTTTAGTTTCTTTTCATTTCATGGGCCAGAACACAGGAATGCAACCAATATTTATAACTATCAACAGGTTAAAAGAGCATAGCAGCACTTAGTTCAACAATTGCCCACAGCTATAACATCCATACTACATTAAGACCACAAGGCAATTTATTAGCACTTCTACTTCTATGTGCAACCATATCAGCCTTATCTACAACTATGACAAAGAAAATCCTAGTAGATAACAAAGTTATTGCTTCATGGATAAAATTCCATGACACACCAGACCATGGTAAAACTTACTCCTGGGTGGAGCATGGAAGCCTGGTAATTTTTATTTTTTAAAAGACCAAGAGGAAAAATTTAAATGGTATGGAACAGAACTGTTTTTCTTTTTCCTCTTAAAAGGAAAATAAATTACCTTTCATCTCACTGTTAGCAAAGGAGAAAAATAAAATCCAAAAAATACCAATGCACCAGCAAAGAGCTGATTAGGAGCAAAATGTGATAATAATTACCTGTACTGCAAGCAAACCAAGGAAGCATGGCTTGTCAAAAAGGTGAGCCAATACTAAATGCTTTGGATCTCCCTGCATACAGAGGCTTATGTTATAATGAAGATCATGAAACGAGATTGTTTTGTAGAGAACAAGAATTATTGCATGGCTGAATCTTGAAAATATATCCAAAAGCCCATCCTCCATGGGCAATTGCAAATTTAATGGAACTTCCAAGAATTATTTCCAGCTGCTATACAAAAGGCATGATGCATAATATAAGGAACATCATACTAAAGGAAAGTTCCATATGACTTATTAAAGGATCTTTTGGAACCAAGTTCAATAGACAACACATAGCATGTTCATAAAGTGCAAAACTGGGAAGAGAAGTTAAAGGAACTGTGGAGATTAGATTACTTACTGTTATGCTGAATAACCTGTAAAGGACATCATTCATACCCCCAGTCTCTTCGTTAAGTGAGAGAAAATGTCTTTCCACACTATATTTGGTTACAACATTCTGAACACGATTGTAAAAGTATTCAACCATCCATTTTGCCATTTTCAAAGCTTGAGCATTATCTGCAAATGTATATTGATCCAAGAGACCTGCCAAGATCTGTTAAAAGCCAAAAAGACACAGGTTAATTATATAACTTTAAATTGCAATAATGATTTTGTTCTGAGGAGAGTTGAAAGTAGAACTTTACCTTATGAATGGTGTAGTATGGAGCCCAGACAGGTTTTATAGCTTCGAAACGATCAAATAGCTCAGATGGAAAAGCAGAAAGGTAACCCGTGCCTATTTTCTCCTGACAGACGGAAAGAGCAGACACTACTGCAGACATTTTCTCTTTGAGAGTATCATTATGAGCACTAGCCCACATATGTGCTGATGCACTCAAGTAGTGCCCTTCAAAATGATGAAATCAATTTATTCATCATGAGCCAAGTCCAAAATCTCATGAAAATTTTTAATAGAGTAGAATTTGCGAAAGAAAATATTGTCAAATTTGCAAAAAGAGAACTTTTAAAGTTCAAGAAATTCAATTTCACAATACATGGTGATAAAACTCAAAGAATATACTCCTGCAGCCAAACAAAAGAAAGATATAGATACATAAAGTCCAGCTGATTGAAGAGCTGCTATATAGTATACATTACCATGTATCAATTAGTATAAACTTGTATTTAAATAAATTTATAAAATTTCATAATTCTAAAATATTTTCCATAGTAAGAATTTGCAGAGCACATTCACCATATGGAGAGGCGAAGAAGAAAATGCATGAAAATCCAAACAGTAAAATGTTTGGTTGTTAGCAAAACAACAAAAATGAGAGGAAGAAGTAGCATTAAAAAAAATGTTTTTTTTCTAGAAGACAGAATGAACTAATAAGTGAGGGTTGATGATCATTCTGCCAAAAAGAAAAAGTAGAAGAACAGATAAAAAAAAACAGGGCATGAATAGTGTGATGTTGATCATTTACACTTTTGAAAAGGTGTTTTAAGGGCCCTGCTTTGAATTCCCCAGCATTTATGAGAGTCTAATCAATATTTTTTAAAAAAAAATGAAGCAGAATCTATCACTTTGCATATACATAAAAAGAGAGGCAATGCATATCATTAAAAACATAATATAATCATACTGATAGAAAGTTAAATCCATCATCATCACATCAGCTAAAATCACAAACTAAACTAACCTACAAAGTGACCCCGAAGTTCACAATCCGCAGCCTCCCAACCACCATATGCTGTACCAGGTGTAGGCAAACCTGCAGTTTTCCTAAAGCTCCAGACCAGCCTATCCACGTCCAACATCAACAAGTACTCTAAATTTGTTTGTTGAGCTTGCCAGTGAATCGAACTTGAATCCAATCTCACATTATGCAATGACACTTCCCTGAGGAAATTGCCAGATGATTTAAGAGGATTTTTCATTTTTCTATACATCAATGCCCAACCAAACTCATCTTCTTCTTTCAATATCTTTCTTGGTAGCAAATTAGACCAAGCTGAATCATCTGTTGGTATCAAATGGTAGTGTGCAAACATTTCTTCCTTCCATGATTCATTATTAGATGATAAAAGTTCATATCGGTATGTATGAGATGAGAGCTGAGTAGGAGTGTTTGTACACTCTTTACTCGTACCAAAACCACATAGCACAGAGACAAAAACAAAAACCAAAACCAAAGAGTTAAAGAATGCAAATCCCTTCATTTTTTTTTTCCTAATCTTTTCTGTTATAAAACTCACAGATCAAACAACCCCAAATTTAGCAAATATCCTTAAAGTTGGCTACATTTAAAGAAACAGAGATCAAAAACATCAAATTCAACTGGGTTATCATATGCCATAACCCAGAATAAAAAAATCTCTAAAATTCAGTGAAGTAGATAAGAACCCAGTTGAAAAAACTACCAAAAACACTCAATTCAAAGCAAAAAAAAAAAAAAAAAAAGAATCACAGGCAAAAAAAAGCCTCGAATAGTTCAAGAAAAGGGCACACGTGAAGCCCCTATATAAGAACAGAAAGAGTGAAGCAAGAAAATATATATTGAAGCTAAAAGACTAAAACGTAGTAATTATCATCTCGTGAAAGGCAAGAATATGGTTTGGTGTGTATAATAGAGAACCGAAACAAAAGAATGTATAATAAGATATACAGATATTTACAGAGAAAACGAAGGAAGAAAAAGGAGTATAAAGACAGAGGAGAATCACGGATACGTTGTCGTTTTCTTGGGGGTTTGGTTTGACTGGGAGAGGGAATTAGGATTCTGTATCTTGCCGATGCCGATACAGAGAAAGTGAGTGAGAACTCTTTGGAGGAAAATGTAAACTTTCCTGTTTGCACGAGTCCAAGACCGCACCACACGCTCCGCCTATAGGAATATATACATTTTATTAGAGTTGAAATGTAATTTTTTAAAATTGAATAAATAAATATCAAAATTGAAATAAATTTTATTAATATTTTATTTCATGTATAAAAATGTAAGAGCAAAGTGTAAATATGTTATGTGTTTTTTTAATTAATTTTTTGAAAAAAAAATAAAAGCAATTCAATCACAAATTTTTTATATTTTAAAATTGTGCTTTTCTTATAAAAAAAAAAAAAAAATTTGTGCTTTTGATGTGTTTAATATGTAAGATCTGAATTGAAGCATTTATTTATTACATTATTATGTTTTATATATATTAAATTATATATTTATTGATTTATGTTTGATCCTTGGGATTAGATCTTTTATCATTTATGAATATTTTAATTTCAGCGTAAATAGTCTGTCTTTGACCACATTAAAAAAATAAATTTAGTACGGAACGTATTAATTATACTAACTTACTGCTAAATTTAAAAAAAAAATACATATATATATATTGTCAAATTATAAAGTATTTATAAATGGTGGTTCTAACAAAATAATAATTATACATATTAATTAGTTCGAAAATAATATTTAATAAAACAGGTAGTGATAAATATATTATAATTAACATTGCTCTTATAATTTTAAAAAAATATATTAATAATGCAACTAAATGTTTTTTTTTTTTTTTAAATAATATATTAGTTAACGAATACGAAACACTTTTCTGGGGCTAAAACACAAGGACATTATTTAATTTGTGCACATTGAATCATTTTAATTTAATACTCAATAGTTGATGTGAAGAAACACATGATAAATATTTAATCATAATTCCTTAAACACATACAATTGTTAAGAGAATTAATGAAAGGACAAGCAAGCAATCATTTTGAATTTTTTTTTATTCAATTTATCTAATTAATAGTTCAATTCAGCAATCATGTGTGATATATATACATAGTTATTTTTATAAAATAAATTGATTTTTTTTTTAAATTTTAAAATATTTATTACTTTTAAAATTATATTCAATTTTTTTTTTTTTTTTAATTGAAACAATCCGATTATATTTGATTAGAGGATTGATTGAGTGATGGGTCCAATGTTAAAAATGGGTTTGAAATCCATCCAACACAAATGACATGGCCTTTCTTATCCAGACAAAATGTGACAATTTGGGTGTTGTCACAGTAATTTCCTGATATTAAATCCAACTATAAGGTTGTATTTGGGAATAATATCTAAAAGCAATGGTCACAATTCTTCTGTTTCTATTGCTGATGGAATTCTTGAGTTGGGACAGTTTTGTATTCTAACTATTCATTATTCATTTGTAAATTGCTTGCCATGCCATGCCAGGTTAGAGAACAAGTTGCACTTGCAACCAACTGTCTCATTGCAAGTTGTTCTTAGGACATCTTGAAAATTTTATGAACATGATATGTCTTTCTTAGAATAGAAACAAATTAATAAATAATTTTAATACCCAGAAAACAAAATCTAACCACAATAATCTTTCTTTTTAGGGAAAGTACATCCTTTAATAGTTATTTAAATTTATTATATATATAAGCTATAGCCTCATCAATCTCCATTAAGCAAATATATATGTTTTATTAATTAATATATTAAAAGATTGAAGTTGTTAATTTTTTCTGTTGTTAATTTTTTCTGTTGTTTTCTTTTGTCACGAAGAACAAGTATTGTGGATCTAAATTTAAGTGGTTATTATCATTTAATTAAATGGGTATGGGTTATGTGGATTGAGCAAGTTTACAGTACTTATCCAATCATCCTCCTAAAACAAGTAAAGAAGGGAAATTTTTATTTTCCTTCTAAGAAAAGGGTATAAAAACTAGAAAAAAATTTAATTTGAAACAAACACCTCCTTTTCTTCATCTCTTTCTGATGCTTTCATTAGCTAGCCTCTTTACTTTTGTTTCTATGTATGCTTGGATAGGGATGAACCCAAATAGTGACAATTTATTGCATTTTAATTAGTATAAATTGGAGTATGATTGAAATAATAAATATAAATAATTGTAGGTAAGATATAAGCATCAATAGAAAATGATAGATTTATTGAGATAGTGCTTAAGCCAAGCAACAACATATGTAAAGAGTACTGCAAGGGACAAAGACAGTGAGTGTGGGGTTGGTTAAGCTTATATATATACATATATATAATTAATATCTAGTAAATTTTGTCCTCACATCATCTTCCAGTCATTTAATTAATTACCATCCTAATCATATTAAGGCAAATTATGAAACAGGACCAGCTTAAATATGTTGGGATCTATTAGAGTAATTCATTTCATTTAATAAATCGAAGAAAATTATACTTAATTAGCTTTGTCAAGTAAATCAAATCATAAGTGATGAAGTGGGGTGTAATGTAAATCTAAAATATATTTTCTGAATGGGGACTCTTGGTTTTGGGTCAATTTACTTTTGATTTATATATAGCTATAGGCTTATAGCTAGGTGAAAGTGATTTATTAATCTATAACAATCAAATTATATAACTAGGATTTGAATTTTGAAGGGAAAAAAAAAACACAAAATTAAGTTTTTTTTTTTCCCCCCCTAATAATCCTTCTAAATTTGGTGTAAAAACACTTTTTAACAAATCTAGAAATTAAAATTTTTGTAGAATGCATATATAAAATTGGCCATGATACCATTAATTTCAATACTAAAAAAAATCACGTATATATTAAGTGATAAAGCAATTAGATGATTTTTTTTTTAATCAATATACACAAACGGATTAAGGACATCACATATTTTTTCACAAAATCATTTTTAATATATACATAACTAATGTCATCGTAATCGTATTGCGACCAATAAGATAATAAAAAATTAAAGCGTAAAGTACAAAAAATTATATAATTAATTTTTGTTTTTATATACAAAATTAAATTTCTACATAAAATATTCATCAAGATATGCCTTTTTTACATTTATTTTAAAATAAAATAAAATTTTAATAAAAAAAATACTTTATGAAAATATCATTCCAAGAATCAAACAACAAAAACCATACCCTTATAATGATGGATTGTTGAAAAAATGAAAGGCTCCCCTAAAACAAAGGCCCAAAGTGTCTCTATTTTTGACCCATGCAATATAAATCAAATAGTAAAGGTTGTTGCAGTCAGGGCCCTAATTGATGGTCATCAAATTTATCCAACATACAAGAAAAAAAATCATAATTCTAATGATTAAAATTTAAAATTTTTAACATAAATCTTAAATTTTAATCTCATTAGATGGGCTGAAAGATTTGAAGGAAAAAAAAAAAAAAAAAAACTAACTTATTGTGTAAAAAAAAAAAAACATTCTAACGCCGAATAGAATTATCTACCTCTATTAAGAGTATATCCATTTAGCAAGCACTAAGCAAGGCAAATCCTAATAGCTTTCTCTCTCAAATTTTTCCTAAGTTTTTTTAAATATTATTATTATTTGAGTCACTGTCAAATGAAGATCAACAGAGGTTTATTTTTCTTTATTTTATTTAAATTTATATTCAATAAATATGTATATTTACAAATTTGTTAATCTTGTCTTTATTGACATTGATTTGGTTTTATTTTCTTTTTTTTTCATTCATCTTATTGGTTTTGTTATTCTTTTTATAAGATTTAATGAGTATTCTTATAAAATATTTATTGTATATTTTTTCATAAAAATATTATATTCTCTTAAACTTTTGAAAGTTTCGAAGTTAAAAATTTTAAATTTGAATTTGTCATTGATATTCAAACAATCATGCTTCTTCAAATACATGAAAATTGATTTGAGGCAAAAAATAGTCATAAAACAGTATATATTTCTCGCTGAATTGTCAATTATAATGCTTTATCAATATAATTGGAGATTATTGAATGAAATGCTCTATCAATACGATTGGAAATTATTGAAAAAAATTCAAATTAATTTTTTCATTTTGATATTTTTATGTATGATTTTATATTTTTATTTTCAAATCAAAATATACAAGATTTATATTTTTTCCTAAAAAGAGAATTATCTACTTCTAATATAACTTTTTTTTTCCCAACAATCAGATATATTTTTCATTTTTATTTTCTTTTAGCTGCATTTTCATTTTTATTGTTATTATTATTTTAATTCTCATTTTTTTAATGATTTGGCATTTTTTTTTTTTAATGGAACAGAACCAATACAAATATACAACACCGAAGGAGAAACCGGGCCTCGCATACATTAATGGCAATGGACTGAGAGAAAAAGGTGAAGGCTTCATGGGCCCAATCATTTAGCTTTCAATTAAGGCTTCATACCCTTAAAGGGTTTTTTTTTTTTTTTTCTTTTGCCAAATAATATCCTTAAAGGTTGGTTTAGATAGGTGATTATTTAAAATTAGGTTGAATGTACAAAAAAGATTATTTTCTCTGGGCTGATATTCAAGTGAGTTCTTAATAATTTTTATTTTTTTTAATTTCATTAGACTTTTGACATTTCCAAAATGACACATATAAAACCTTCCCTCTATATTTTATTAAACATACGTTAAAAAATATGATATAATAAGTGAGTCTCATTAATTGTGTCTTATATTGATATAAAAAGTATTTTTTAAAAAAATTAAAAGTAATTAAATATAATAAACTGATCAAAGTAAATAAAAGTTTTTACATTTATATAATTTTCTTATGTAATTTTAATAAATTAGTAACAAATTGTAATGATTATATAATTTTTCTCTATAATTATGTATAAAAAAATAAATCAAAATAATTATATTACATGAAATATAATAATATTCAATTTTATAGAGAAAAAAAAATGAAAAAAAAAATATATATATATATATAGAAAAACAAAACTGAATATAATTAATTCCAATTATATGATGTATTTATTTATTAGGTATTTTTCCTTTAAAGAGTATACTAGTAATTTAACATTATTTTTTGTCCTTTTCTCACACCAAACAATTTCCATATAAATTATTACATTGGTTTGTTTTTGATTTAATGTGATGTGTAAGTTTTTGAGAGGAATTACCATAAGGGAAAAAAAGGAATATATAGCTATATCTATTAAAAGGACAAAATATTTGCTAGTGAAGCCTCGTAGTTGTTTTCTAGGATTTTGTCAAAGGGAAAACATAATTTTGGTGGGTAATTAATTAATAAATAATATATAAAGTTAAGAAAATCAAATTTTTTATATTATATCCTTCTAAAATTAGAAGGATTTAATTTTAGAAGAATCAAGCACAAGCATCACCATTTTCATAGAAAAATC
>CATKHJ011136185.1:0-11480 GCA_949750685.1 Vernicia montana
TGCATTATAAATTATCATTAATACTTGTCATCCATGAAATCAATTTTCAAGTCAAATTAAACTAAAAAGCCAAATTGAGATTATTTTAACCAAAAATCTAGTCCCCGAGCTCAACCTGGTTCGAGGACTAGTGACTTTATCCTTGGGTAAATTAATCAAAGATTAATAAATTGGAGTCAAAATGGATTTTTCCTTAATTTTTCCATTTCAATAAATTAGGGTGGTGACTCCCGAACCCTTTTCAAAAATAAAAAATTAATTTTTCGAGGCGATAGCCGCTGCTAATCGTGAGCACCGAAACTCGTACCTTAACCTCCCTTAAAAACCGCTTAGCCCTTTCTTAAGGCATAAGGAATTTTCCCGTGCGAGGGGAGGGGCGTTCGAGCGAGGCCTCACAATCGCTAAATTTAGAGACGGATTAGCGAAGGCTATAACAATTCATCGCGAACTTAGTGACAGGTCTTTAAGTTAGCGACAGATTTAATCCGTCGCTAAATACTGCGATTACTTAATACGTCACCAATACCATCATTGAATTTAGCGATGGATTTTTTTAGCGACGGCTAGTCCGTCGCTAAAATTCAACAATGGATTATATCCGTCGCCTTTTTTTAGCGAGGAGTATTTTAACGACGGATTAAATTCATCACTAATCCGTTGCAAATATTTTTTATTAATGGATTTATATCATTTAGAGACGGATTAGTCCGTTGCTAAATTGTTATATTATAGTAGTGACTTACAATGAAGAACTCTCAAAGAAATTGAAGTTTTAACTCTAGTGTTTTAAAAATAAAGTATGATTTTAACAAAGATGAGAATGAAAGCTTTTTACTCAATATAGCATTCGATTTTTACTTGGCATGAGTTCTATGCTTTATTTAAATCTTCTAGTATTTAGAGGAGTCATAAATATAATTGTTGGGCTCATTAACAAGCAATAATTGCTCCCTCTAACATTGCAACGGCTAGAAATCTTTCCAAATTTTGCTTGATGTGACTGGTTCACGACGGTGAGTTGATAGGTCACGAGAGTGACAAGTCTATGTCATGGTAGTGAAGATTCTATCACTTCTGTGATTGGTACTCTGATCTTCATAGATTCTTTTGAGTGTCATGGTAGTGATGGAAGTGTCACACATGTGAAAAGTATTCTTCAGGCCCATGAAGCTTAAACACGATAGTGAAAATTGTCTTTGTTTTGAATTTTGGAATTAAAGTAATGCATTTGATAGAAGTGTCACGCCGGTTACTTTCTCTTGACCTGTGTCTTCTATATTTCAAAATTTTGACTATTTATACTTTAAATTTCCCTTTTAGCTGGAACCAATTTGAATTCTTGTCATCACATCGTAATGAGAGTGATGAAACTATCACCTCCGTGAGTTATGAATACCTGACAATCAATTCACTATAGAGATAACAGGGGTGATGTATTTATCACTTTTGTTACTCGTATAAACAACAAGCATATAAAGTATTTATTTGCTTAGAATCATATGTTTAACTCATCCTAAAATATCCAATAAAAATGAGCTTAATTAAACTAAGTTTTGGTATCATCAAAATATTCATGGGAGACAACACTATCAAACTCCTACTTGCACTAGAGCCGCTAAGCACAGTTTTTGAAATCTACTCTTGTTGCGACCAGATTTCTGGCCCCAGGTGGGTGTGGCTCTGCACTGCTTTCCAATCATAAATCGAGGGGAAAAACTAATCATGATGAAACCTAGTTAGGAGACAGAGTCACCACCTAGTTTTTAAAAACTAGGAAAAAGGTGACTAAGATTCCTTGCATCATACCTAACCACCAAATACAGAGATCTGAGTAAGGAAAGTTAGGTACGAGCTTGGGAATATAAGAGATAGAAGCCTCACATTGAGGCCTTAGGCAAAAGTTAAGGGTAAGAAAGAAAATAGTTAGCTAGAAAACCTACAAAGGCTAGCTAACAACAAATGTTCAAAATGGAAGACAAGCGAGGGGGCAAAAGCTAAAGGAATGAGGTGCCATCTTGCTTAGAAGTGTTCTTGGGCTATGAGTTTTTCGAAGAAAGATATGTAGAGGTATTGCATTAGGTTTGCATTCACTATCATTGTATCATTTTAACCCTTGTAGCTATCTAAGGATGAATTTTTCTGTGAATTAGAATGGCCTCGCCTAATAAAAATATTATTCAAGACTCGAATGAAGAGGACTTGGCCTTGCTTAACAAACCTGAAGATGTTGCTACTGAGGCTGAACCTAAGGCCCTCGACCTTGAATCCAAAATGGATAGGAAAACTTCCAATCTTGAGATGCTAGAGCCTAATTCTGAAATCAGTGCTCACAAGAAACAATATGCTAGCATGACCATCAATGAGTTGAGCCAAGAAGCGGCTACAATAGTCCGCAAAGTTGATGTCGAGCTGGAAAAAGCCTTGGAATATATGAAGAAGGACAAAGTCATAATTGGAAAGATCTTTGAGGAAGCTAAGTAATTGAAGATCTGAGTTGAAGAGCTCCAAGGTCAGTTGCCACCTATTTGCTCTCATCACGAGTTTGAAGCAACTTTGGAAGGGATGACTTGTCCTGAATGTGGTTATTTCTTCTAAAGCTTATTTGTGTAATCAAACTTCTTTCCATCAATAAAGGTTCAATTTGATGATCTCTCATCTCATTTTGCTTGAATGGAAGAAAAAAGAAATGAAAGTGAATAATATCCTCGCTAAGGATCCATCACCAGGTTTCTTAGGCAACAGTTAGAGGAAACAAGATGAAAAAAGATAAAAAAGAGAGAGTGAGCAATATCCTCGCTAAGGATCCATCATCAGGCTCTTTAGGCAAAAGTTAGAGGAAATAAAAAGAATAACAAAGAAAACAAGCAAAAGAGAGACCGATGAATCTCAAGTTCAAATGGGCAATTGACATACCATGGACAACATCAAAGAAGCAAAGAAAGGTTACTTCAAGTTTATTAAAAAAGTCGTGCATTAGATGTACATTTCATGACATCATTAGCATGCACCCCTTTTATGTATCTCATCTTATGCACTCATAAGTCTAATCCTTGCATTATTACAGCCATAACCCTTTGAGTCAAAACTGTTAAGTTAAAAGCTTCAAGGGATCAATTGAAAGAGAACTCGCAAGACTAAAGCTCAAATGATTGACAACAATGACCTCCAGGAATTGGAAGCAACCATTAGACGCATCTTGGAGACTAGGTTGGTAGATCTAATCCAGAATTAGGTTAATCAAGCTCTCAATGACCGATTTCCCCCACCTGTTAACCTTGGGAATTAGGACAATGGGGTTGGAATTTTTATCGATGTTGCTACAGTTAATGATGGACAACAAGCCAATGCTCAGAGTCAGGGAAATGGAAATCTGAAAACTGATGATGTGTTCCTCGATATGGATAACTATCTTCAGAAAAAGAAAAAGGAGACCTCAAAAGAATATGAGGAGCTAAAAAGCCAGATGAACAGTATTGAGAAACTGTTAAAGGGAAAAGGCTTTGATAAGATCGAGTCCCTAAATGCTCTGACCATTAATGATGCTGACAAGCTACCTAACCGATTCAAGGTGCCTGGTATGACTAAGTTAAATGGAACAGGTGATCCGAACATTCACCTAAAAATGTACTCCACACTAATGAGTACAATTGAAGCTATTGAGTAGCAAATCCTACAACTCTTTCCTACCTCCCTAGATGGAGCACCTGTGAAGTGTTACTACGATTTAGGCAATAATAGGTAAGAAAACTAGGACTTGTTGTTAGAAAGCTTTGTAGCTCAATATGGCTACAACACACTGATGGAGATAACCCTTAGGGACTTAGAGACAACAAGGCAAAAATTGGATGAGTCCTTTCTGAATATGTGATGAGATGGAGAGAAAAGGCTACAAAGATGACCAACTGCCCCACTGAGAAGGAACAAGTGCACCTTATTTTGAAAGGGTCTTTGTTTGCCTTACATAATAGGTTGTATGTTGTTGCTCTAAAGACCTTTGAGGATCTCCTTGACATGGGCCTACAATTAGAGCAGTTGGACTATGAAGGTAGTCAAGCTAATGAAGTGGGGAAGGAGAGTAGCTCATCGAATCTCTTTGTTTGGATCATTAGACTTCATCCTTTCAAGGTAGGTCAAGCCACATTACAAAGGGAGTTCACTCATATAAGTGAGCCACTATCTAACATCTTTGAAGACCTGAAGGAAGATTGGTTACTTTAGCCTTTGGACTTAAAGCCCTTACCAAATTCTTTGCCAAGGAACTTCAGGACTGATCTATACTGCACTTATCATCAAAGAGCTAGTCATGATACTGGTGATTGCATCACCTTGCAACACATGGTCTAAGACTTAATTGATGCTGGGGCAATCCAAGGAGAATGATATGAGTCAAACAAGTTGACATTTCTATTTGTTTTCTTTGTTAAAAATAATAAATTGTTGGATTTTGCTTTTCATAATAAGATCAATTCAAGAATGTGTTTTCTTGATTGTCTTTGCTTTTGTTTTCAAGTTCAATTTGATTATAGTTGTGACCGAGGGCATGGTATTACATCTGATGGAAGAGTGAGAAAAACAAAAAAAAAAAAAAAAAAGAAAGAAAGAAAAAGAAAGAATGTAACAAAAACAAAACAAAGAGGGATGTTGGAATACCCCACCCTTTCCCTTCTTGAGTCCCATACCACCTCAAATGGACCACCTTTGAACTATCCTTAGCAAAAGAAGGCCAACTGCCCTTAGTTAAAAAGACAAAGAATCAATTGATGTAGTAATATCCAAATAGGGTCAAACATTCATAAAGTCAGAAACCTTAGACTTAAAAACAAGATAAGGCAGATATCCTTCTTTTCTTTAAAACCCGAAAACCAAAGACAAAGAGTAATTAATTCCTTATTCCTTAAGAGCCTAGCCATCAAGAAACAAAGAGCCAATTGAACCAAAAGTCTACCAAACACCTTCTTTGTTTAGGAATGAACCAAGATGAAATCAAAAGTCCATCACCCAAAGTAGTTGAACTCCCTAGAGGCAAAGCGTTTGCCAAACAACATCTCTTCAAAAGAAAAGAAGAAAAATAAAGAATGAGAAGTGTAGATACCATATTCTGTTCAAGTAATTTTAATTATTTTTAAAAATATATGAAAATTTTCAAAAAAAAAATACAAATTTATTTTAAAATTGAATTTCTTAAGTTTTTCTAAGTTTTATAGAAATTTTGTGTGTGTGTGTGTGTATATATATATATATATATATATATATATATATATATATATATATATATACTAATAATAATATTTTTTTAAAAAAAGTAAAAATGCTAAAATGAGAGGAGGGTTTTTTGGTCTTTTCCCTCCTCATCTTAACCTAATGCTATCCATATATATCTTAAAACCCTAGCAGATTAAATAAGAGAGAACGACGGCTAGAGTGAGAAAAGAAAAGAAAAGTAAAGAATAGAAAAAAAAAAAAAAAAGCAGCTGTAGAGTAAAGGTTTCTGTTTTCTTTTACCCGATGTTTGGAAAGAGGGAAAATAAGGGAGGAAGGAAAATAAAAGAGTAAAATAACTTTTGCATGTTTGGAAAGAGAGGAAAATAAAAAGAGGAAGGAAAATAAACTTTATTTTCCACCCTATATTTTCTCTCCATTTTGGAAGGAAAATAAAAATAAAGAGTAAAAATAAGAGGGTGGAAAACAAAATTTATTTTCCTTCTTTTATTTTCCACCCATCCAAACAAGAAGGAAGAAAATAATAAAGGAAAATAAAATTTATTTTTCCTTTTTATTTTCTTTCCTCCCTAAAAAAATTCTCAAACATATGGTTAATTCTCTCTTTCAAACTCAGCTCTCTCTCTCTAGAAAAGGACCCTCACCGCCTCTTAGTCCCTCATGATTCACTCTCTCTGTCATTGACCCACACCGACACTCAGCCCTTTCTCCCTCACTCTCATCGACTGCTCGGACCCATATCTTACCTACTCACTCATTCACACTTGGTCTCTCTCACAACCACTCTCACAAACAGCAGCCCATCACTCGCACCTCTCTCTCTCGATCCCTCTGCTCTCTCACTTTAACCCTTATTACTCTCTCATTTACTTATATTAATCTCCCTATCATATCCTATTTTTGGAATGTGACGGTCCTAAGGAACAGGGAGACATAAGGTCACCTAATCCCGTAGAACCTATGCAACTAGAAATCTAACACTAAATGGACAGCATAATAGCTATATCTATGACTTTTCCCTAAGATCTCAACCTGCAAACAAAATGCACTTCCAATAATTCTTCTCACTACTACAAAGGATCCACAGGTTTATCTTTCTAGCATCATTCAACTAATTCAACTCACTTGAACACATATATCAAATTACATATCTATCATTAACATATTTGTCATTTCCATATTTCAACCTAAGTTCAAAGTCTAATATTCATTCATTATATACAAGACCAAATATAAATATCCTTCATACACACATATGGAGCTTTAGATGGAGTTATACTTATATATATATGAACAACACAAATTAGAACATTACATTACTCTAGTGTGTCACATCCCACCTTAGGCAATGTGATGGTCTTAGGGCATAGTAACCATAAAGGTACCAACAACCCATAGAACCCACTTATACGATATTACAATACAATTAATACCATTAATTTTTGTGAGTATTAACAATCAATTTCAATTTGGCAGCATAACAGCTGCAACTATAACAATATCCCAGGCTCACAACTTGCATCAAAGAAACACTTCCAAATAAAACACTCCTATATCCTTAATTTCATATAGACCAATACAAATCTTCCCAATATTTAATCATCATTAATCACACCACATTGTATCAAATGTTAATTTATGTATCCATAATAACGTATAATAAACCATATAAATAATGCAATTCAACTAATTATTATAATACTAAACTATATTAATCCATAGAGCTCTAAATGACTTGACCCAAACAGTAACTTGTCAACATCTTACTTTTAGCAAAGTAATCCCAAGTGGAGATAGATACTTGAGATCCACTTACTGAGTCTGCTACTGCACGTGAAATAAAATCACTGTGGGGGTGTGAGAAATTCAATGAGTACTTACAATGAATAAGAAATAGTAGATGAATATATGTTTAACAATAAATTATCAGTCTTCAAATATAACAGTATAGGAGAAATAAATTTTTAATGATCAATAACAGTTGGGGTTTACTATTAAGGTTCCAATGAAATAGTGGAGGAGTAACAGTTTACTAATGATTAATAACGATTGAGATTTCAATGAAATAGTGGAGGAGAAACAAATTTTCCAATTATCAATAATGATTAAGATTCAATATCAGAATATTAATGTAACAGTATAGAAGACACAGTCGAAATTCAATAACTATGGTAAATAATGATCGGGATTAAATATCGATGGTCAATAACAATCAGGATCACTCAATGAGTACTTACAATTAAGAAATAGTAGATGAATATATGTTTAACAATAAATTATAAGTCTTCAAATATAACAGTATAGGAGAAATAAATTTTTAATGATCAATAACAGTTGGGGTTTACTATTAAGGTTCCAATGAAATAGTGGAGGAGTAACAGTTTACCAATGATTAATAACGATTGAGATTTCAATGAAACAGTGGAGGAGAAACAAATTTTCCAATTATCAATAACGATTGAGATTCAATATTAGAATATTAATGTAACAATATAGAAGACACAGTCGAAATTCAATAACTATGGTAAATAACGATCGAGATTCAATATCGATGGTCAATAACAATCAAAATTCAAAAACAACGATCAATAATTGTCGGTTTCAATAACAATGATCAATAACAGTCATGATTCAATAACAATGATCAATGACAGTTGAAATTCAATTTCAATGATCAATAACAGTTGGGTTTCAATAATAGTGGACAATAACAGTCGGGATTCAATAATATCATTTTAGCAGAAATCACAGTCTTGGAAGCGGTGTGCTTCCCATATGTAAATAGTCGAGTGGTGGCTAATGAGAACTTTAGAGAACAAAAATAATTCACATTCCTAGCTATATGAGATATACAATAGCTATTATATAGTTTACAACAAGAGATTAAAACGGAATAAAGATTTGTCAAAGTTACTAACGGTACAAAGAGTAATTAAAGGAGACTATTTAGGAAGTAAAGCAATCTTGGTAATCTTGACTGATGTGCTGTATAAGCTTTGCCAAAATAGAGGAGGACAGATATGTGTTTCCTTGTAGAACCAAAATTAGCCATTGTTGTGAATTTAGAGAGAATCGGTTGAGGTGGAGTCTATGGTATTGTTGTAAAGTCTATCACCCTTTTACAAGCTGGAGGTAGCGATCAAGTGAACTCCAAGCTTGTTGCGAAATACACTAAAATTATGTTTAGAGAGGGGTTTAGTGAATACATTTGCACTTTGGTGGGTGGTCAGTATGTAGCGAGTATGAAGAGCACCAACGACGACCTTCTCTCGAACAAAATGATAGTCTATTTTGATGTGTTTGGTGCGGGCATGGAAGACGAGGTTGACTGTCATAACTAAAGCACTTTTGTTGTCGCAGAAAAGTTGAGGTGTTTCATGGAGAGGAATGCCAATGTCACAAAGAAGAAAAGTAATCCAAACAATTTCAGCAGTGGTGCTAGCCATAGACCAGTATTCAGCTTCTGAGCTTGATCTTGATATCGTTGGTTGTTTCTTGGATGGCCATGATATGCAATTTGCCCCTAAATATATGCAGTAACCGGTCGTGCTTCTTCTAGTATCAGGGCAGCCTACCCAATCCGCATCACAAAAACCATACAACTTAAAGGAACTTTGAGCTATAAATTTGAGACCATAGTTCATAGTCCTTTTAAGGTACCTTAGTATCCGTTTAACAAGCTTCATGTCGCCTTCAGTTGGGTTGTGAAGTTTTTGACAGGCCTTGTTGACTGCATGGACTATGTCAAGCCGAGTGTGAGTGAGGTATTAAAGAGATCCCATGAGACTTTGATAGGTGGTGGCGTCAACTTTCTTAGAATCAGTAGGAGTGGAAGAATTTTTAAGTGACATGGGGGTATTGTTATGAGAAAAATTCAGCATCTTGGCTCGGACAAGAAGATCTTTGGTGTACTTGCTTTGGGAAAGACTGATGCCACCGAGAAAATAGTGAACTTCTATGCCAAGAAAATAGTGAAGCTCTCCAAGATCTTTTAAAGCAAATTCTGAACTAAGTTGGTTAAGAAAAGCTTATACATAGGTATCGTTATTACCTGTAATTACAATACTATCAACATAGATTAGTATTAGTACAACAATTTCATATAAATGAAGAATAAACAATGAGGAATCTGCTTTACTACAATGAAAACCAATATGATTTAAAAACCAAGAACCACGAGGTGCTTCTTTAAGGCCGTAAAGGGATTTTTTGAGCTTGCACACGTGATTTGGAAATTTTGTGTCCTTGTATCCTGAAAGTTGTTCCATGTAGATTGTTTCCTTCAAATGACCATGAAGGAAACCATTCATGACATTAAGTTGCCTCATCTTCCAATTTGAGGTGATTGCAATGGTCAAAATAAGGCGAATGGTAGTAGTTCTAACAATTGGGCTATATGTTTCTTCATAATCCATGCCTTCCACTTAAGTATATCCTTGAGCGACTAAGCGAGCTTTGTGTCTTTCAATGGTACTATCACGCCCAAAACTTGAAGGCACGTGACCGACATTAGGGAATGGGAAAGCTTAAGGCTTCTAGAACCCATAGTAAGTCTGACTATTCATTAAACGACAAAACAAACAATATGATAGCTGTAACTGTCATAAAACAAGGGCGGAGGGCCCACCTATTAAGGAGAACCTACTAAACATCACATCATATCAATGCCGCTCAGGGCAATTATCTCAATCTCATCAAATCATCACCAGGTTCATGCTTAATAGAACATCACAATATCCACAATAAGGAAGCTTAGCTATCCTCTAAAACTCAACAATTTAAACAACTAACCCAATAATACAAAACTTCAGAAAATTTTAAAATAACAATGCAGAGTTATAAATTTAAAATACAGAATAATATTTTATTTTATTACATAACTGAATAATAAATTAAGCTTCACTGCGGAAGGAGGAATGGCACGGATAACTCGACTAATGTTTACTTCTTAAGCTCATCCAGCAACCTGAGGAAAAATATTGAACAAGAATGAGCGTTTGACTCAATGAGCTATATAGTTATCAATATAACATACCATTCAAATGCTAGAAATGATAATGCATAATGTCATCCAGACAACTAATCACATAATCAACCAAGGATATGAATTAGTCTATAGGAACCACACTAAACCTAAATATGGGAGCCGATCCCCCTATCCTGGCTCTCTTAATCCAAGTACTGTCTCTTAAAATCCAATACATAAGCTCGCCATCGTCCCTGGCCTAAGCCATGCAGCGCTGGGTGATGAGAAAGCCTGCAGTCATCATACACCAGTCCTAGCTCATCAACCCATAATCATCATAATCATGATCATGTGTGGTCCTATGTCATCCTAATCCCATCCGAACAAGCACAAATAATATGCAACACAACTACAACAAATCAATCACATACATATGCTAGAATGCTTCATTTATATTCATAAAGCATAATTATTTATATATAATATCCAAATACTCAATACATGTATGCAAGTGAAACATTAATTAAATAAAAGGAATGGAGTACTATATTAAGCTATATAACTCACAAACTTGGCGGAACCCAACAAGCTCTCCTCGGAGTGTCGGTTGACATCTAACTGGATAAACGCCTGAAACATCGATATTGTATAACAGGAAGATTATCATAATATTGACCATTCAACTACGATATACGCAAACAACTATAAAGATACTGCCGAGATTTCGGCAGAGTCTCTCCTATAACTAAAAGTTAATCCCATTGAACAATATAAATAAACACTTCTAAATATGCCATCACGGCTCACAACAACCAAACACAGCTCATGGACCCCTCCTGGGTCTCCAACTCAATAATCATCACAATTTCAATTCATCAATCAAAATCAACTCAATTCATAAATATTCTTTTTACTAAAATTATTTTAGTTAATAAACTATATATCAAATTCACAATTTCCAACCTTAGCAAATATCATACAACTCAAAAATATTTTTCATAGTCACACATAATTTCAAATTCATTCTTTCACATAAAAAGAATATTTTCTAATTGGAATCCTTATAAAATTAATTCGGTTAAATAATCCTTTTTAAAATAATATAAAACTTATATAATTAAATTTAACTTGTTAATAATCAATTATATAATTGAAAGAAAACCAACAATTCATTTCTATATCCAAAGTAAAGCAATGTATATTTATATATAAAATATCATATAAACAAATTCATAGAAATTCATAATATAAAATTTATCTCAATAAATTCATGGAAATTTATCTAAATCTTAAA
>CATKHJ011136461.1:0-17571 GCA_949750685.1 Vernicia montana
TATATATATATATATATATATATATATATATATATATATAATAGGTGCAATATTAATTCTACTATATATAGGATATGAAGTAGCCTTGCCTTTCATTATAAGGGGAAAAAGAAGAGTTAAACTAGTTTTCACAACATTAAATTTCATGTAATGTTAAATCAATAGATTACTTGTTATTTGTGACATTTTACCAAGTTCACTAGTGCTTTACATCCCCAGCTGGACTGGCATTGCACATGGGGGAAAATTGTTCCAAAAGGCATGATGTATATATACAGTTATAGCTAAGTAAAGAAACTTTATTAATTGGTAGTCACTCTCCAAAATTTTGGCAATAAACCCTACTTTGCATATCATATTACGACAACTCTAATCTCTGTTGAAAGCTCATGCGCACCAATCCAAAAAGTCATTTGGAGACTAACATTGAAAAAGTGTCAATTTCCAAAATGAAAATTAAAGATTAAAAATAAACACACAAAATATCTAGCTACCTAATATTTTTTTTTAAAAGTAAATAGTAATATTTTTTTACTATAGTCTAAGTCGTCGAATACATAGTTAAAATGTAAAATATTAAGAATTTAAGTTTTTTAAATTTTTAAATTTTCTGATCACTCCTTTCAAGTCATCTCCTTTAAAATTTAAATTTTTATATTGAAACCCCGTTTGAGATTGAGTTTTCCAAAAGTATTTTTAACAAAAAAAATTTATATTATTTTTAAAACTATTTTTTCTCAAAAGCAGTTAAATTGATGATTTTCCCAGAAACATGTTTAAAAAATCAATTTATAAAAAATAATAAAAATCAATCAATTAAATTAAAAAAAAAATTTAAAAGCACTTTTTTAACCCTCTAACAGTAATTCTAAACACACACTGATTTGTTTTATATATAAAAATTCTAAAACTTTGATTGAATTCTTTTTAGATAATATAATCTTTAGCACAGTGGAAGCACTTTTTAGTCACCTACAATAACACCATTTATCTATATGGTTTCAAATGGGTATATTTTGTTACATCAATTGTCACATATCAAAAGAAAAAGAAAAAGGAAAAATAAATTCAAACTTACTCACTATTTCATCACAGTAGTTTGAATTTCTTAATTTTCCCCACAAATTTTTTGGTAGAAATATATATAATCTTAATCTTAATAATTATTTCGGCTGGAAGATTTTTATTAGTGAAGTGTGTTATCAGATGTAGTGGAATCAACAAACAATAACTTCATCATTATCCTCTTACTAGTAAAACCTAAGTTATAATCAGTCAAAAATTCCTTTCCTCGAATTATTCCAGATGCCCTATTCTCTTAATGGATATAAATTTCAATTTGCTACCAAGCTTGAAGCTTTGCTTTTCCGCGGAATCTCTTAGTTGAGAGGGGGCTTTCACTATTTAATTATGGTTTGCTCAATAATTTTTCTTTTTTAAATTGGATTCCAATTAAATTTTAAATTTGAAATCTAACAATTCTGAAAATAATTTTAATATCATTGAATCAAAAGTTTATAAGTATTATTGTACTCAATAATTTCTCTCTTTTAAATTGGATTTCGATTAAGTTTTAAACTCGAAACTTTATAATTATTAAAATAATTTCAATGTGATTGAATTAAAAGCGAAAAAAGAATTGGAAAGTTTGCTAAATTTCAAGTCCTAATTAAGTATGTGTAGTAGCCAAAATCTTTTACTTGGGTAGAAAAACTTGGTCAACCCAACTTCGATGTGTCTTTGACCATTCCTACGCTTTACAAAGAGATGGGCTCCGCCACATCACCAAAAATCCACGTCACCCAAAATAAAAACTTATCTGCCGAACCCAACAATGCCACGTGGGCAGACAATTGCAAAAATAGTGGCGGTTCCTCGCATTTTTCTGGTTGACCACAAAGAGAGTGCCACGCTGTCATCCTATACGGACACCCCAAATAGCTCCCTATATATTAACTAACTTTTGGGACACCCCATAACCTTCCCTTTTTCTTAGCCTAATATTAAAACTCACAAAACAATTAACAACGTTGTCTTCTCTAAGAAATTGCTCATAATTTGATCTACCCTACTTTCTCTCTCTTCTTTCTCTCTCTACAACTTAGACTATCTCTCTCTCTATTTTCTATTTCTTTTCTTGTCTTTTTCAGTTATAATATGGAGTATGAGGCTACGTTAATTTTAGTCATACATTTGAATGAGCTAAGACGAGGTGTTGTCAAATGTTATCCATGTTTTCTATTTTAAGCTACTGAGGAACAAAGCTTCGGTTTTTCAAGGAAAATAAGGGAAAGAAAAGGAAATTTTTATATAAAAATAAAGGGAAAAAAAAATCATTCATAACAAACACAAGCAAAACGATGTTGCAGGACGTTATTCATCCTCCTCCGGAGCAACTCCAAATTGTAATTAATTTCTTTTTTTTTTTTTTAACTTTTTGATTAATGCATGCATTTTCTATAATATGTGTATGTGTATGCACGCGTTTATATTCATCGTATTGTTTTTTATCATATATGTTCAAGATTGATTATTCATATTGTTGATGTTTCGAGGTTTGAATTTTTCTAATCATTTCTTTATATATGAAATATATTTAATTTGGAATTTGCATGATCTTTTCATTTTCTTTTTGGTTGTTTCTCTCTGCAATTGTTTGATTGAATGCTAATATAATAGTTAAAGTTAATGATATTTTTGTTTTCTGTTTCTTAATTTTTGGCTTGCATATGCATTTTCTTCCTCTTAAAACCTTGTTATCATAATTTTAGATAGAGATATGAACTTCAAACATCTTAGATTAATTTCATAGCCAAAGAATTAGATGCTGTTCATGTAGCTTAAGAGTTTTACTTGCAAAAGAAATGAATATTGTTATTTTTATATTGGTTTATGCAACTCTATCAAAGTAAGTCAAAGCTTATTGTTTTTACAAATCAATTTTCAATCTTGAAACCAAATAGCATATAGATGTCATTGTCTTAAAGGGTTACAATCACCAATGTAATAATCTTCACTTTGCTAACAATAATTTCAACTTTCTTTTCTGATAATTTTGGAATATATGTGTTCAAGATTTACAATGTTGGATTCTATTTGTCAGTTAGACTAATCAAAGAAAGGGGCCTATTGGGCTAATGACATCACTTTCACATGGATAACTATATTGGGGTCCTCTTAAATCCCTTTCAATTTCAATTGTTTGTTGGAACTTGGCTTTTTCTATATTTTGAGTTAAAATAAAATGATACCATGAAGTTGCTTCTTGCTAATGCTATTTAAATTTTCTTGCTAATCTTGGCTACACTAGTTGCTACATGTCACATGGAGCACAGATACACATCTCTTTCTGCTTTATATACCAAACTATCCACCATGATATTGTCCTCCTTTGGAGAATTGATAATGTTCTTAATCAAATATGGAAACAAGATTGGTGCTTATTAACCACACTATATGAACTAGACTAGGTACATGTCCTAATTGAATTACTCCACTGTAAATACAGAGTATACATATATTTGATTAATTGAAAGTGTAGTTTAGCTACATCTAGAATGCCTTAGATTAACTAGCCTTGATGGGATTCAAGAATAAATTGAGATTGATTAAAAAATATTACCCTTTTAAGTTTTGATATCTTTATCAAGTCATCATGGCCTATGTGAACAGACACATCGCATCGACCAAAGATCAAGAATTAGATCCAAACCCATAAACAATGAAGGATCATGCTTGGCTTGTGCCTAAAGGAAAGGTCTAGCCTAATCATATTAATAACATCAGATAGTACTACATGTATAAAGTATATATTATTGCATATGTTGGTTATGGATTAGTTAATTAGTTTAGACCATGATCTTATTGACACTGTTTTTCTCTGTTTTGCAGGATGATGTTTCGAGTCCACTTAGTGCTCAAATTTTGGAATTCTGTGACCCTGAATTTTTCCATGAAACCCTGCAAAATTCTGAAGTCACTTCAAGCTCAAACTGCTGCTATGAGGAGAATTCTCCCTATGCAACCAATCTTTCATTGCCACCGGATATTGAAAAGTTCAATACTTGCCAGGACAATAATAATATTGGCAATACTAGCACCACAACCCCCACAACTACTAGTACTACCACCACTACTGCTAGCACCACCACCACAGCTGCTGCGAATATCAGCAACAACAACAACATCAACAATAGTAACAATCTGTCTATAATTTTTGATTCCCAAGATGAGCTCGATAACGAAATTTCTGCTTCCATAGACTTTTCTTCATCTCCTACATTTTCTGTCCCTCAATTTATCACTACCCAACATGACCAATTTGATTTCTCATCTGTGCAACCACAACTCATGCTATCTGATATGGTTTCTGCTGATGGGATAACTCAGTATCCAGCTGACTCTGTTGTACCACTTATGGGGGCCCCTTTGCCATCAGTTTTTGAAGAAGATTGCTTGTCTTCAGTTCCTTCTTATCTACCTCTGAACCCTTCATCTCCTTCTTGTACATTTCTTGGTCCTGCTATGAGCACTTACATGTCTACTGGGACTATGACTGCTGCATTATCTGTTGACAGTTCAGGGATTTTTGCTGGTGGTATTCTTCTTGGTTCTGAATTGCAGCCAAAAGAATTGGAATATCAGGGTGAGAATGGTGGAATTTACTGCCCAGATTCGATCCCTCGAGTCTTTAACCCAGGAGACCTACAGGTACTAGCAGTACTTAAAGATTTATATACATCGAACAAGATAACAACTTTGAGAAGCTTAACAGTATGTTACTGATATTTTTTTAATTTTCTTATCTTTTTGAAGGCACTTAGCAATGAAACTCAGCAATTGGTGAGTGGGGCAGGGAGTTCTACTCCTTTGACAACAGAGATTTCAAGTTTGGAAGATTCAAGTTTCAAAGTTGGGAAACTCTCTGTTGAGCAAAGGAAGGAGAAGATTCATAGGTACATGAAAAAAAGAAATGAAAGGAATTTCAGCAAGAAAATCAAGGTTCTTTTCCTTTCTTTCTTTCACAAGTTATTAAGCCTAAAAGACTTTTTGTATTCTGGTTACTGATTCTTCAAGAAATTTCTGCAGTATGCCTGTCGCAAAACACTGGCAGACAGCAGGCCTCGAGTAAGAGGAAGGTTTGCAAAGAATGATGACTTTGGAGAATCCACCAGGGCTGCTTGTAGCAATCATGAAGAGGATGACGAAGACGAAGTAAAATTCTCATACCCATTTTAACATATTTTTCTTTGTCTCCAATATCAGAAAGTCCAAATGATCAAAACTTCACATTGATTATGTCTTCTTTATATTTGTTTTCTTCTTTTTCCTGCAGATAGTAGTGAAAGAAGAAGAAGACATGGTGGATTCCGCAGATATTTTAGCTCATATCAGTGGTGTGAACTCCTTCAAATGCAACTATTCTATCCAGTCTTGGATTTAATTAGCTTTGAGGCATTGACCATCTCTACAATTTTGCAGATGACCCTATTTCTGCCAGGATTATATAGCTATCCTGGTTTAATAAAAGAAGAAGAGAATAATTAGGGTCTTTTAATACATTATATTAATTATATGAATAATTCAGCCAGGGTAATCTAGAAAGTGGAATAACAATATAATTTTTGTAGATACAATCTATCTTCTAATCTTCTCCAAGATCGATCCCGCAATCTGTACAATCCTGTGGTATCTCTTTCTCGGCAGGAGTACTAGTTGAAACATGTTTGTGTAGTTGTTCTTGTTTATTGTTTGTGTGACTTGTGTCCAGACAATCTGAAATAGTTGATGCATATAACACAAACTTATTTGAAATAACATGGAGGATTTATTACTTTTACTCTTCTTCTTCTTCTTCTTTTTTTAAGAATTACTTTTATTCTTCTTCTTGGTTTCAATATTCTTGAAATTGTTGATTTTCATTTGTAAATGAATACTTATGTGAAGGCGAAACAGCAATCAGCAAATCACATGTACCTTTGATACCCATTTTGAAAGTGAAAAAATTCAATGAAAACAACATTTGAGAAGAAAATGATATTGAGCAAAGACATCAATTCTTGAACATGACAACAGAAGCCTAATAAGGAAAAATGAACCAATGGGTATGAAGATACATAGATTCTTTTTTCTTTTTCTTTGTTGCAAATGGGTATTGCGATTTTACAGGACCATTTAGAAATCACAGAGGTGGAATGGAATCCACTTGTAATGGCGTTTAGGATTTACAGCAGTCTAGCTAAACGGAAATTGAAATTTGAGGTGGGAATCGTAATTCGCAAGGCAGAATCTCTTTTCCCCGCAAAGTTTAAAGGCAATCGGTCGTTTTTGGGGAGACGGCATTTCTTTCAAAAGAAACGCAGAATAGAAAACTTTCATAAAATTAGAGCGGTCGTTTAGCGGTGGCCATTAGCTTATACATGTTTATTGATGAATTTGAAAAATATTAAATTTTTCAATGACTTGTTACTCACAATTTCTTTCACAATTTGAATATATATATATATATATATTTCATTGAACAATTATTATATCATTTGTGAGCCCAAGTATGACCACAGGCTTAAACCCAATTTAAACTTTTCCATAAGAAATCTTTTTCACAATTCTCACAAATTAATAAAAACTTCTTTCATAATAATAAATGGAAGGACTTATTATTTTAAATAAGGGAATTGGGAGTTAGCTTTTGCCATTTCAACTCCCAACAGCTAATATAAAATATTTGATAAATTTAGTATTGGAGAAGTATTTCAAAATTCCGCAGTTATTGATAAATAAAACAATAAAAAACTAAAATTTATAATTGTTAATGTTTGGCTCTCCCATGTTGATTGCTAATCATTAACAATTAACCATAATCTTCATCTAAACAAATTCTTATGCTATGTTTGGATTGAGAATATTTAAAATCTATAGAGTGTATTCAAATCCATGAAATTAAAAATCATGTAATGTTAAATTAATGAAATTAATAAATTTCACTGTTTGGTATTAAAACAAAATCTTTTGATTTATGATTTACATTCTCATATACTTATATTTGGTTGAACAATTAAATTCCATAGATTTTAAAAATAAATTACTAATTTACCCTGTATTTTCAATGAACTTCTTAACTTTAATCAATATAATTTCATGGCAATGAACAATTGTTCATAGGTATGAAGGAGCTCCCTATATTTCTATGCTTCTTTTTGTTAATTGAAATTATAGGCATGAATAAGTATCAATGGGTGTGGATGCTTTTTGTTTACTTTGTTATACTTTGTTTTTCTACTCTAGTGCATAGATTGATTTAATTCATAGAGTAAACCTGAACTTTAAGCTAAAAATTCAGGTAAATTATTGAGTAAATTCGAATTTCAAAACCAATACTTTTCTAATGAGTGTAAAAAAATTCCATAAGCTTGTTCATGTTCTATGTATTTTATCAATGCATGGACGCTGATAATATTCATAGCAATAAAAATTGATTCGTGAGCATAATTTTTAATTTCTTAAAATTTAATTTCTTGAAATTTACAGGTCATAAAATTCATGCATAACTTAAGAGTAATAAATTAGTATTAATAAGATTTTAGCATCATCAAAACTTAACCAAATATACATAAATCAACAAATTTATTTGAACTTAAATATGACTTTATCATCTAAACTGAAAAAGAAACTCATTTAAATAAATATCTCAAGTTATCAAATTTTAAATAAACTCATTTCCAAACTTTATTAATTTTTGGTATAAGATTATTATAAAAACTTCTCAAACATCCAAAATGAGTTCTTTTAAGGACCACGCTTCAATTATGAACACCAACACATGCACATAAGTGAAAAAAAAATGTTATTCAAATAAAATAAATTAGTTCACATAATAAATAATAATTTAAATATAAAATATAATAATAATAATAATAAGTAATCCAAATATTTATAATTAAATATTATATTTTATCTTAAAATAAAATAATAATAATTTTTATAATTTGCAATTATATAGAGAGATAATTTTCGAATATTTATTCAATAGTAAATTCCTTCTTCCATCTAAAATGATGGAATTTGCAAAAGCTCACCTCTTAGGTAGAAATTTAAATCCCTAAAAAAATATGGATTGCAACATATGAGAAAATTTTCAAAATCCATAAATTTTACTATCATTTTTATCAACCAAACGGTGAATTTAGATGACATTCATAATTTTGATGAATTTCATCATCCAAACATGGCCTTAACTTCAAATTTTCCCATTGGAGAGACCAACCAAGCGAATTTTGATTAGATAAAATAGAAGAGATTTGTTAAACATAATTTTAATCATTAGGAGTTCAAACCTTTATAATTACAAAAACAACATATCTAACATAAAAATATTGATATCTATAATTTTACATGTGTTAATAGTATTATTATGTTTTTTAACATTGAAAATACTTATAACCTCCTTTATGATAAGTCATTCATTCAATCATTAACCTATTAATAGGTTAATAGGTTGTTAACCTAATAGGTTAATAGGCTATTAACTAACCTCCTTTATGATTTTTTTTTTTTTTTTGTTAAAAAAAATTCATTAACCTATTAACCCAATAGTAATATAATTTGTAAAACTTATTAAATTATCATTATTATTTGTTATCCAATAACTATAATCCAAGCATGAATTAAGGGGTGGGTTAATAGCATTCTATGTAGGCCAAATTGATTGAAAGGGACTGAAATAGTCATATATAAAAACTAATCAATATAATTAGTTAAACATAGTAAGAGCAGTTAATCTTTTGGTTTTCATGGTTAGGGTTTCCTCATGTACATCTTTTTATTTGACATTTCGCAAATAATTACTACCCTTTGATTTTGAAATGTCAATTGCTGCTGCCCTGTTCCAATCAAAATCATTAAATTAACAACACATAACAATTAGAACCTGTAAATTGAGCAGGTGAGAATAGACATTTTCAAATCCTTAGAAGTTAAGGTGTTGGGAGCTTTCAAATTCGATTCTCAAATTTCTGTTGATAATAAAAAAAAAAATCTTAAAGCGTAAGTAACAATAACAAATATCAAATAACATATGATTGAAAATATAATAATTAGGTAAATGTCCTTTTGTTCATAGTATTATTCATGATTGAAAAGGGTCATGCTCATATAAAATATATTTATATAATTTTTTCAATTTTTATTTTGAAATTGAAGCCAAAGTGTGAGAATTTGACAAAATTGTTGACAAATGAAACTCTAATCAAAGGTTATAGGTATCGTTTGAATATTAGATTTTTGATCAGCAAAACAACAAAAAGGGCTTTCTTTTTTCAATAGGTTGTTGCTTAGACGGCTCCTAATTGTACAAGCTTTTTCTTTGAAGTTTCATTTAGATTAAAAGGAAATAGTTATGTCAAAATTTTAAATTATTTTACATGTAATTAAGTCCACAATTGCCAAATTGAATATGGAGTCATTCAACTTGGTAAAATTTTGAATGTTGGAATATTCAGATTGCCGGGAATTCGGGGTTTAGAAAGGAGATTTAAGATTAAGTAATAACATTATGGACAAATTAAATTTACAAAATTTGGAAAAAGTGAAAGCTATCTGTCTTATTGTTATTATTATTATTATCATATCTTGTTTTGCATATTTAAATTCAACCATAATCCAATTGCCTATAATCACCTTTAAAAAAATAAATAAATAAAAGTTTCAAGATAAATGTACATATTTATATAAATTTCTAAAATAGTTAAAGATTGACACTTACACATTTATATTTCAATCAATAAATATTTGAATTTTATTATTAAAAGCTAATTGTTAGAGAATAAAGAGGTGGAAAAATCTTATCTATATTACTTAGACTTGTTCATGAGTTCGGGTACCTGTTCGATTCGTTCAAATCCGTCCCAAAATTATAAGGTCTGTATAAAAAATATTGTATATAAATCTGACTCGACCCGAGCCTGGTTAAAACTTGATGTTTTAGCGAGCGAGCCGGTCATATGTAATAAAAGTCAGGCCACATTTATAAAGTATATAATGAAATGTATATTTGGAGGTGGGGTTCAATCCTGCAACAAGTAATAAGGTGAGAAAAGTTTCAACCACTACACCATATACGTGCCTTTGATATTATTTATATATATTATATATAGAGGAAATTACCCCATATTATTTTTTTTTTAATTTTTAATTATAATTTTACTCTCATTTTTATTTTTTTATATTTTTACCCTCTTATTTATTTTTATGCTCTCTCTTTTTTTTTTTTGGTCTGACTTGGACATAAATAAAAAATTTCAAGTTCAATTGAGCCCGACCCAAACCCGATGAATGAACAAATCTAATGTTACCAAATTATTGACATAACTAATTTGAAACATTCAATATCATAAAATGGAGAACAAAATCACACTATACAAAAATAAATAAATAAAAATCTCATTCATTTTCTTTTTTTCTATTAGTTGGCTGAAAATTTTTGTTAAAAGTTTCTTTATTTAAATACTAGAGCAATCAGTGTTTTTACTGCTCAAAGTGTAAAAAATGTTGCTATGAGTTTGTAGTAGTAAAAATAAGTTTGTGAGTTATACGCTACTAAAAAGTTAAAATTATAAATTAATTCTTACACTAAAATTTACTTTGTTGTTAATATATATATATATATATTATCAATCGTAACAATTTTTTTTTTAAATTATATAATTTATAGTTGTTTAACATAAAAAAATAATATAATATATGTAAATTTCAAGTTTTATTAATAAATAGTTTATCTTCCTTAATATTTAAAAAAGATTATAAAAATATTTTTTATATAATTACTTTTTGACAATAAATCATATATATATATATATTGCCAAACTATTATTATTATTATTATTATTATTATTATTATTATATATAAATATGTATAAGAAAATGATTCTAAAATGAAAAGTTTTGCTATTAACTGTATTATTTGTTACAGTAATTAAACTATTCTTACCATATGTATTTTTATCCAACTGTCATAACATAGGTCATAATAGTAAAAGAAAATGAAAAAATAAAAAAAAAGTCCAACTCAACTTACTGTGGAGACCTCCTTGGCCAAAAAAAAAAAAAAAAAAAACTTACTGTGGATACTTGTGATAATGTTCCTTAACAAAATGGCAGCTGCGTCTGATTTTATTGACTCTCTCAGAGAAAAAGGCAAAATGAGATATGTATACGTAAAGCACGACCCACAAGAACATCAACTTTCAACTGATTTTAAACATCGTAATTACATAAAGACCCTAGTATTGTAAAACTTTAATCACAAGAGTAACTTTGATCTTTTTGCTTTTCTAATCAGTTGTATTTTCTGTAATTTGTTATAAAAGTTTAGTTGTTTTAATATTTAGACATATATGTAATTATATAAAAGAAAATTATTGCTAATATTAAATATATAAACTTATGTCATATACCAAACTAATAAATAATGAAATATTTTAGTTTCAATATAACTCTTTTGTCAATTTTTTTACCAAATGAAAATATATCGATATTCTTTTTTACTTCATATATTCTTATCTCATTGAATTTATATATACATCAAATATAGGTAATAATTTTTCATATATAAAAACCCTTCATTGTAGGTTGTGATGTTTTAATCACAATGGTTATTTTGATTTTTCAGTCAGTGACATTTTCTGTAATTTTTTATTTTTAGGTGTAAAATACGTCATTTTATTATTAAGTTAAAATAACTAATAAACAAAGTTTGAACTGTAAAATAATTAAAACAACTAATAAACAAAGTTATGGAGTTAATGACATTGCTTTACTTTTCTAAAGTCATCGCTTTGGCATGTTTCTTTGAACTTTTTATCTTTTTGTTTCTACGTCGAATTATGGCAGAAGTTAAACAAAAACAAACCCAAGAAAAATGTACCCAAAAAATGCAAAAAATTAAAATATCTAAATAAATATAACAAAGCACAACCCACAAGGAAACATTAAATTATAATTGATTTTAAAAAATGTAATTACATAAAAGCCTTTCGTTGTAGTGTTGTAAGGATTTAATCACAAGGATTGCTTTGTTTTTTTTTGCTTTTCCAACCGGTTGCATTTTCTTTAATTTCTTAGAAAATTTTGGTTGTTTTGTTATTTAGGTATATGTGTCATTACATAAGGGCTCTTCATTGTAGGTTGTAAGGTTTTTGTCACAATAGTTGCTTTGGTCTTTTAAATTTTCCAATTAGTGGCATTTTATGTTGTTTTCTTTTTGTTTTTTAGGTGTAAATAGTAAACAACGTCATTTTGCTACTTAGTTAAAATAATTAATAAATAAAGTTATGGAGTTAACGACGTCGCTTTACTTCTCCAATGCTGTCACTTTGTTTGTTAGAGCTGTAAAAAACAACTAATATTTATTTTTTAAGTACCCTTATATGCAACGACGTCGCTTTAGCATGTTTTTTTTTAAACTTTTGGTCTTTTTGTTTTCCCATCTAGTTATCACAGAGGTTGAACAAAAATAAATCCAAGAAAAAGGTATAAAAAACGTTAAATATTAAAATATCTAAAATTATCATAACTGAAAAATGATAATTAAATCATTTGAATTAAAAATAATAATAGTAAAGTTGAGGAGTATAGACCTTACCTTCAAACTCATGGCAAATTTACAAGTCTCAAATGGTATAAATACAACTAATTTTTGATAAATTTATATTAATATTTGTTTTTTAGAAAATAAAATCTCAAAATTAGTTGTGTTTATACCAACACTCAAAATGGAGCACATAAAAAATCCATAACCTCAAAATAAGCGTGAAAAAAGTCGACATGCCTAAAATGTTCATGTGCCTCAAGATAGGGCATATGGATATTTTTATTATATTTTGTGAAAAATTTATCAAAATTACCCCCTTATATTTTGGTTAAAATCAAGAAAGAAAATCAAATAAATCTCAAAATTTCTGTAAGTTGCATCCTATAATTCTAAATGATTGTTCATCATCATTGGATAACCGGATCAAAAGACTACTTATAATTTTTTTTAAAAAAATTTATTATCATTGGTTAATTAAATCTAAATGTTAATCATAATTTAAAAAAAAAAATTATTTATTTTTAAATATTTTCGCAATAACGCATGGGTTGTGAGTTATTTAACATTAAAGACAAAGTAGTCTCTGTTGCACGAGGGCGCACATGTGAACCTTCATTTGCAGGACAATGGTGGCCACTGTCCACACGCTTTAGTTTACTACATTATTTAATATTAGTCACATCTTCGGCAAAAAAAAAAAAAAAAAATATTAGTCACATCATTTTTAAATTCCATTTGACTTTTACTTGCAAAACTTCAATGCTAAATTTTGTTCCCAAAATCAGGTCCTGTTTTGTAATTTTCTTTTTTTTTTAGCATTAAAAGGATATTTGAATATAAATTTAGATTTATGTGCTTAAGTTGAATTATGACTAAATTGATATTTAATAAAATTAAAATTTAAAACGTTAAATAATATAAATAATATAATTTTTGAATTGTAAAAAATTTAAAATTTTAGTCAATTATCTTCTTTCTTAAGCATTGAAAAGATAATTGAATATAAATTTAGATATACATGCTTATGTTGAATTATGACTAAAGTAATATTTGGTAAAATTAAAATATTAAATTTTAAGTGTTAAATAATATAAATGATATATTTTTGAATCGTAAAAAATTAAAAAATCTAGCCAATTATAGTATTAAATACTAAAATTTTTAACTTTAATTTTAAATACTAAATTGTATTATCAAACACCATTTAAGGATGTGTTTTTAATTAAAATAAAAAAAAAGTATGTGTTTTTAAATTTTTTTTTGAGTATTATGGAGAGAAAATTTAATATCGCTGAAATTCAAATCTTGGATTTCACTCCCAAAGTAGTCTCCTAAAGTATGTGTTTCTATTATTATTATTTTTTTTTTGAGCATTGTGTTTTTAATTGTTAGTTAAACTATGTATATGCACATTTTAAATAAAATAGTCACTTAATACATTAGTTGGAGGTGATATTTTATGGTATATATATTTGAAAATAAATAAAAATTATAAATATAAAGTAAATATAAATAAACTAAAGTGGATAGAAAATATAAGTTAATTAAATATTTATATAATTAATAAAAGAATTGATTAGGCTAATATATATATATATATATATATATATATATATATATATATATATATATATATTATATAAGATGTAGAGGTAAATATTTGAATTTAAAATTTTAGCTAAATTGAAAAAGTAAAAAAAAAAACATTATTTAGTCCTTCAGATTTGATATAATTAACTAATTCATCCATACTTTTTGAGAAACTAACTAATTAGTCCTTCAATTTTGATTTTGTCAGACTATTTAGTCATTCCATTTAGTTTTTGTATTTTTTTCTGTTAAATTTATGAAAAATGACTAAAATACCATTGTATATATAATAAATATAATTTATAATTTATAATTTAAAAAAAATAAAAAAAATCAAATTATATAATTATATAATAATCATTTAATTATATAATAATTATTTAATTTTATTAATATAAATATTTTTATTATATATAATAATTTTATAATAATAAATAATTTTATAATTTGATGATGTTAAATATAATTATTATATAATTATATAAATATTATTTACTTTTATTAATTTGAATTTTTTTATTTTTTATTTTTGAATAATAAAATTATATTTATATTTATTATATATAAAAGACATTTTAGTCATTTTCCATAAATTTAACAGAAAAAAATACAAAAATTGGATGAAATAACTAAATAATCTGACAGAATCAAAACTGATGTACTAATTAATTAGTTTTTTTAAAAATATAGACAAATTAGTTAATTATGTTAAATCTCATAAACTAAATAATAATTTGTCTTAAAAAAAAAAAAAAAACATAGATGAAGTACATGTAAAAAATCTACGGCGTTATTTGAATATAATAGGAAAAAAAAAAACATATTGAAAGAATATACATCATCAACTTTAACATTTAGAATTTCTTTATATATTTTTTTAAATTCAAACAAAAGATATACATTAGAAAAAATATTTTTTCATTATATTCCTAATCTATTATATATCTATTCAAGCTGAATCAAACCGGAAATTTCAAAACTCTCATTTTGATTAGTATTGTAATTATTTATTTTTATAGAATTTTGAGGTTTTTTTTTTTTTTTTTTTTTGTAATTTTTAGAATTAAAATATATTAAAAAGAGTTAATTAATGGCAAATTAATTAAGAGGACAACAAAAATTAAAGAGTTACTTATTACTTATTAAGTTTTTAGATAAATTATTATATAGAGGACGAGATTATACTTTTCTTACTTACATAAAGATAGATTCATGTGTAATTAAAAATATACGTTCATATGAATTCACTTTTGTGTGAGTAGAAAGAATATATTCTTATTTTACCTAATAATTTATCATTGCTTTATTTAATTCAAGTTGGCATATTAAAAGTTAAAGAGTTACTTATTACTTATTAATTGTTTTATTTAATTTAAGTTGGCAAATTAATTAAGAGTACACATATTAATTTATGAAAAATTTATTATTTATGGGGACTATCCATACATAAATTAGAATATATATTCATTTCAATTTGCATACTTCTTATTATGATTTTTTTATATATCATAATCTTTTATTTCAAATTTAAGTATTATTTTTTCATAAAGTATAGGTTTCATATTTTATAATTATTCTTTATATTATATTTGTTGTTATATAGTAATTTTTTAATATTAGTCATATTAATCACGTGAAATGCGGTGTACGACTATAAATATAGTCCCATAACTTTTATATTTATTTATTGAACATTGTAATTAATAATTTAAATTTTTATATTAATATAAAAATATTGATGGAGACCAATTAAGAAATTTATTAAACTAATGATAATTATTTATAAAAAATATTGTCATATCCTTTTTGGTCAGTTCAAATGTTTCTCCACCCTTCCTGACTTATATATATATATATATTATAGATTATAGATATGAGGTGGATATATTATTTCTTAAACATTAGTCTGTCTCTTTTTTTATTTTTTTATTTTTTATATATATTAATTATTTATTAGTCTATTTGATTTAATAGTTAAATATTTATTTTATAGTTTAAAAAATTAAAAATTATTATTTTTAATATTGAAGAGATAATTCCAACTAAAAATTCAAATTATGTTTTTATTTTTTTTTTAAGAAAAGGTAATAAACTTTATTAATAATCATCATCAAAAGCAAGCAATGACTCTAAAAATATTGGAGCTACTTGTCATACAGTGGGGCTAACATGAACAACTGAAACTCTAGTAATCAAATAAGCTATAACATTAGCTTGTCCGTGACTAAATTGAACAGAAAAATATTGTTCAAGACTAAGAAGAAATTTGCAGTCCCTAATTAAGCAACCAAACTAAGACTCATTATCAGTCATGGAAGAGAGAGCATCAACCACTTACTTGCAATCTATTTCGAAAATGACTAAGGAATTATTCATTTTGGCTAGGGTTACAAATGAGTCAAACCGTTCGCGAGCGGTTCGGTATTCGCCTCGATAAAAACTCGTTCGCGTTCGGTTCATTTTATAAATGAGTCAAATTTGAATATTATTTTAAGGCTCGATTAATAAACGAGATGAACTTGAACAAAATAAAGCTCGGCTTGATTAGACTCGTGAACAACTTGATAATAAGTTCACGAACATACTCGATTAATAGGCTCGTGAACAACTTGATAATAAGGTCGTGAACAATTTGATTATTATTATTATTATTATTAACTTAATAATTTTGACACTCCAAAAAATATATTTTAATGCTCTTATAAAATTTTTAGTAATTCAATTTGATTAAAATATATATATTCCTGATTAACATAATCTAATATTTCCTTATTATGTAATCTAATCTTTAAAAATATATTTTTTATTAATTACTACCTCCATTCCTTTTTATATGACGTTTTTTGAATGATTTTTTTTTTCAAAAATATATGTCACTTTATGAAACTAATAAGATTTTAATTTATTTTTTTAATTATATCCTTATTATCTATTCTATAATTAATACACATATTATCCATTACTCTATAATCAATAAGGGTAATTTAGTCATCTTATTTTTGGAACTTAACGTAATTAATTATTTATTAATCTTTGTGAAACAACAAACAATGACACATTAAAAGGAATTGATGGAGTAATATCTTTACAGTACGTGTAATGCTCAATTTTATGATTGGATTTTTTTTCACTAATTTTATGTTTTTGCTTTTATATTAGTTTTAAGTATTTTTGTTATAATTATTTTATTAAAAATAAATATTTAGAATGTTGAGTATTTTGATAAATTATAAACGAATCGAACTCGAGTTTAACTGAATTATAATTTATTAACGAGCTGAGCTCGAGCTCGGCTCGAGTTTAAATGAGTCATGTTTGAACATGATTTTAAACTCGATTCAAAGCTCGAGCTCGAAAAAAAAATATTAAACCGAGCCTGAACTAGGGATGGCAAT